>JBBPBX010055703.1:0-12278 GCA_038048925.1 Garcialebias charrua
CAAATGTCTGTTTGGAGGATGAGGTTGGGTTGCACCTCCTGTTTGTTTAGCTGAGCTATAACCATGTCTGTCTTTGCTCATCTTCATTAGCTCAGGTGTCCATCTTGAAACACGGTGACTCCAAAAGTTAATCAGCTGTAGATGCACATCTAATGATTACGGTACTTGCAAATTATTTATGATTTTTAAAATAAATTAATCTTCTAGTTCATGAGATATTTGGCTAACACACAAACATGCAGGCAGATAGAGGATGGCTTGATCATTTGCCTTTCATGCCATTGGTTGATAGAAAAAAAAAGCATCATATTTGCAATAAAAATCTATTAGAAACTGATTAGATCTTATTTTGTAGGGCATCCCCTGTTCTTATCCAGAAATAGATCAAAGGATGCTTTCAATCTTCGTGGCACCACTCTGTGGAACATCCTGCATGCCACAATCATTTCTATATTTAACCTCCAATTTTCTCAAACATGACTAAATTGTTGGATGTTTCCCACTTCCTTATCTCATACTTTGTATGTAAATACTTAAAATGTTTAAGAAAAATGCCACAGTTCACCTTGGATATGTGGTCATCTTGGTTGGACATCACAACAAATCCACCGTCATCTAGAAAGACACAGTCTACTCTCTGAAAGCACAAAGAAAACGGATTGAACAGATGTTCTAATCATGCATCATTTTATTTATACCAAAACAGGAAATCAAAAAATAAATGTGCAATAAGTCTCCCACCTTGTTATTTCTCGTACAGCCGCAGATCTCATCCTTGCACTTCAAAACACACAGGAGATCAGTGATCAAAAGTCAGGATTGGAAACTTTGCTCATCTGTGTCATGCAGATAAAATCTACTCACACTCCTCTTGTTTGTGATGTTGATAAGCATCTCCATCCACGCCTCGATATCCAACTTCACACCGACCACTGGGGGAGAATAAGACACCCAAAAGCCAGACATCCTAGATCATTTCGGTCCTCTGCATCAACTTTACACTCTGAACTTGGAGAATTTAAACTTGGCTTAAGATCACAGGAGATGTGCCGACTTGACGTGTGGTTTGTGTATTCGTGTTTGTGTGTTTATGTCTGAGAGGCGGAAATCATCAGAAAATCAGGGAGTGGTGGTTATTAAAAAAACGCCTGTGACAGTGTTTGGAGTTCAATTAATTATGAGGTATAAAGGTTACATACTGAAGCGGTGCGTCAGGGTGCTTATGGAAAGGTGGAAGGGTAAAAGACAAAACTTGAGAATGTATGATTTAAACATGCCAACAGTTATTTTTTACCAGCTGGTTTGAGATTGACGTCATCTATCTTGATGTTTACTGCCCTGCTCACGAGGACTGAGCTGTCACTTTCTGTACAACAGAAAAATAAACAATTGAATATAACCCAAATACAAAAAAGTTGGGACACTGAATAAAAGAAACAAGGAATCAAACAAGATGTAAAAAAAAATAACAACAGGTAAAATAAAAATACCAACAATTAGTGTCCAAAACAGAATGCATTGATCTGCAAATCTCAAACCCATATTTAATTCACAATGAAAAAGTATAAGCCTTTTAATTAAGTGGTACAAATAATAAACTAGTTTAACTAGCAACAGGTCAGCAAGAGGTATAAAAAAAAACTTTTATAAATGCTGAATTTCTCAGAAGTAAAAATGGTCAGTGTCTGCAAATAAAACTATTTTAGACTAATGTCATTCAACAAAAACATGGACGACCGACCGTCCCATCGTAACATCATTACATTTCAAGAATCTGGAGAAACTGTTGTGCATTTCAAGGCTGAAAGTCATCATTGAATGCCAGTCATCTATGGACCCTCAGGTGGCACTTTTAATAAAAACAGTTCTTATTCTGTGATAAATATCACTGCATGAGCTCAGGGAAACTTTCACAAATCATTGTCAGTAAATGCTGTTCGCTGTGCCATTCACAAATGCAGGTTAAACTCTAATGTGCAAAACAACCAAAACAAGCCATGATGAACACCGTCCAGAAATGCCACAATCAGATTCATAATAATAATAATAATAATAATGAATTAAATTTATAACGCACTTTTCATTAATGAAAATCTCAAAGTGCTACAAAGTGCAACAGAATTAAATGTCAATAAAACAAGTAATAAAACAAGTAAAATCAATAACAGTATCAACTAAGATCAAAAGTAGAATCATGAGGAGGCAGAGTATGCTCGGTTAAAAAGAAAGGTCTTCAAGCCGCTCTTAAAGTCAACCACAGACTGTGGGGCTCTCAGACAGTCAGGAAGAGAGTTCCACAGGTGGGGGGCAGCCACACTGAAAGCCCGGTCTCCCATGGTCCTTAATTTGGTTCTCGGAATGTGAAGTAGATGACTGTTCTGTGACCGCAGCGACCGGGTGGATGAGTATGGTGCAAGAATGTCCTTTAGATAGTCAGGTGAAGTTCCGTGTAAGCATTGATGTGTAATGAGAGCAGTTTTGTACTGAATTCTGTAGGTGACAGGAAGCCAATGGAGGTTATGGAGAATGGGTGTAATATGTTCAAATTTACGAACTCTCAACAAAATCCTTGCTGCACTGTTTTGAATATATTGAAGCTTCTGAAGGTATTTACCAGGGATTCCAATAAACAGGGAGTTGCAGTAGTCGAGCCTGGAGGAGACAAAAGCATGGACGAGCTTCTCAGCATCGGAAAAAGTTAGGGATGGGCGAAGTCTGGAGATGTTTCGAAGATGGAAGAAGCAAGTTTTAAACAGAAGCTTAATGTGATTTTCAAATGTAAGATGAGAGTCCATTTTTATTCCAAGATTTGTAACAGAGGTGGAGAGGGGGATGTCTTGTCCAGAAAAGGAAATTGTTGTTATAGTAGATGTCTGTACCTGGTGAGGGGTGCCAATCAGTATGGCCTCAGTCTTGGAGCAGTTTAATTGAAGAAAGTTCTGATTCATCCATGCCCTTATTTCCTCCAGGCAGGCAGAGAGGGCAGTGAGTGAAGATGGAGATGACAATGGGGAAGATGAGGAGGCTCCAGTCCTGATGTAAAGTTGTGTATCGTCGGCATAACAGTGAAAAGAAATGTTGAACTGATTAATAATTTGACCTAAAGGCAGCATGTAAAGGGAAAACAGCAGGGGCCCCAGAACTGACCCCTGAGGGACACCACAGGAGACACAGACTGTCTGGGACGTGGCGTTGCCAAGACTAACACATTCCAGCCTATCGGAGAGGAAAGATTTGAACCAGTCCAGGACTGTGTCGCAGAGACCGACCTCCACATGAAGACGGTGGAGGAGGATACTATGGTCCACAGTGTCGAAGGCTGCAGTGATTCATCTCATTACTTATCCTGTGCAGTTTGTTTCCTTGTGTCAGCCTTGGTGTGTGTATCAGTATTTATTTGTTTATTTTTGCATCTGTCACTAAAGGAAATTAATCATGGCTATATAACTAAATTGTATAAATACTTGGTAACACAAAGTTCTGATACAAGAAATTCTTATATTTTTTCCAAATATTGCACACTTTTATTTGTTTCAACATTTGACATAGACTGTGTTTCATTTTGAATAAAACAAGGGTTTCAGATTTGAATATTATTAAATTCTGTTGAAAAAGGATCGGGATGTAAAAAAAAAAGTCCTAAATGTATAGAAACGACAGCCTTTTCTTTACCGTTGCAACGTGTTGGAGTAAAGATGTACTGATCCTTGTCCAAACTCCGCTTGTAGAAACTTGATTCGTATGTTTCTGCGTCTTCAGTCCAGTCTAGTCCAGCACTGTTAAAACACAGACAAATGATGCTTCTCTGCAACTTCTCACAAAACACACACCTTAAGCACCTAATGTTAGAACCAGTTGCACTTCCCCCCTTTCACCTGATGCAGCCAACAATTCATATTTATTTACAGCACCACTTGTTGAAATTATTTCTTAAGAGGGAAACAACATGGCATTTATTATGAATATTATGCAACACAATACTCTGCTATGGAACCAAGCACCACAGCAAACAGACCTTCATAATACGTAAAGTGTTACTTAGTGGGCAAGAATTTTTTTATTAAAACTTGCACAACACTAACACTTAACGGTTGGAGTCAACCCCAAGTGTTAGCAACATGTCTCATGAACCACTGGATGGTTTTTATCGAAACATTCAGAGCAAAAAAAGAAAAAAATTGTCTAATGAATGCTAGGCCTGTAATTTTATGTTGTCCCTCACTACTTCGTGGTTCGACTTTAGACTCGTTCTTTCGCATTTTTTTTATTATTTTTTATTATAATTATCAATTTTAATATTTCTCACATGATTGAGACAGTATGGGGTAACAAGTTAACAAGAAGAAAGAAAAAAAAACTTTGGACCGGTGCTGTCATTTTGTAGTTTTCTCTCAGTAAGCCTATACTGTAATGCCAGTCAAAAGAACTACACTACCCTCTGCAGCTGTGGCTAAGTGGTAAGAGCAGTCGTCCTCCAATGCAAGAGTTGGGGGTTCGAATCCACCAGCAGTCGCATACCAAAGTGTCCCTGGGCAAGACATCGAACCCCTCATTGCCTCTGATGTGTGTCCCATTGGTGTATGAATGTGAAAAAGCTCTGATTAGACTCTTTAGAATGATTTGTTCAATTAGCTTTAGAGAACTAGTATAGTGCTGTACGAATGGGTTAATGAGGGCACAGATTGTAGTGTAAAGCGCTTCGAGTATCTCGATAAGATAGAAAAGGGCTATATAAGTACAGACCATTTACCCAGAAGCCAACAGTGCTTCTGGCCGCTGCTTTCTGCCAAAATGGAGGGAAAGTTGTGCATTGCAAAGTCAGAAGTAATGATCTATCTATTAAATTCACAGAACTGGCAGGAAAGTCGAAAATAATCCTGAAACTCAATTATCCACATGCACATTAATCTGGACGGGGCAGTGGGCTTCGTCGCTGCAGGGTAAGTCTGCAAAACCAGAACCGAGCCCAACCAGAACCACGCTGCTGGTGAGTATAAAATTTTTCTGTACTGCGCAGTACATATACATTGTTAAAATTATGTAAGTTTACCGGTAAGAGTTTAGAACATTGCAAGTGTGTGGGAAGGGTTTATAGAGCTATATATATATATATATATATATATACATATATATATATATATATATATATATATATACATACATATATATATACATATATACATACATATATACATACATACATACATATATATATATACATACATACATACATACATACATACATACATACATACATACATACATACATACATACATACATACATACATACATACATACATACATACATACATACATACATACATACATACATACATACATACATACATACATACATACATACATACATACATACATACATACATACATACATACATACATACATACATACATACATACATACATACATACATACATACATACATACATACATACATACATACATACATACATACATACATACATACATACATACATACATACATACATACATACATACATACATACATACATACATACATACATACATACATACATACATACATACATACATACATACATACATACATACATACATACATACATACATACATACATACATACATACATACATACATACATACATACATACATACATACATACATACATACATACATACATACATACATACATACATACATACATACATACATACATACATACATACATACATACATACATACATACATACATACATACATACATACATACATACATACATACATACATACATACATACATACATACATACATACATACATACATACATACATACATACATACATACATACATACATACATACATACATACATACATACATACATACATACATACATACATACATACATACATACATACATACATACATACATACATACATACATACATACATACATACATACATACATACATACATACATACATACATACATACATACATACATACATACATACATACATACATACATACATACATACATACATACATACATACATACATACATACATACATACATACATACATACATACATACATACATACATACATACATACATACAGTATATATATACAAAAATAAATAAAGTGCTCCTACTTAGCAGTTTTTCACATTTCGAGGTGGTGTGTGGAACGTAACCCCCTCGATAATCGAGGTACTACTGCATTTGAAAGTTCATGTTTGTGCTAAAACAGATTTTAAAACGTTGATATTTTCATGCATTCAAACTTCTTCAGAAGGAGCTGTCAAGAGTAGCAAGAGACAGCGGCCATGGGAAATGGGCCAGTTTATACCCCCAAGAACTCAGACACTAACAGTAGCATACGGATGAAGGTTTTAGTTAAAAAAACAACAACATAAGGAAGTAAATCTGCTGTTCTCATCAGACTTAACAGCTTTTATGTAATTTTTACGCCCCAACCATTATTTGATATATACCTTTCAGGAAAGACACGTGTGATTCCTCCATCAGTGGCGACAAATCTGGCTGCAACTCCACGCCTGAAAAAAAAAATAACGCTATAAATCACAGTAACAAAAATTTGGAATGTGCTTCATGACATTTACTGGTGATGCTGAAATATTTGGACCTTCTGTCCTGCCAAACACCAAACATAGCTGCTTCACTTACTGTGTCTCGGTTTTCTTCCAGATCTTGATCAGATCTGAGGTGATGCCAGCATCCAAAAGGAGTCGGTTCACCAGCTCCACATTACCTAGGAGGCAAAACATGATGCAAGTCTTGTTCAATTACTTTTTTCAAAGGCAACTGGTTCTGCTGAATAATTCAAAAGTGATTTAAAAGTGTTAAAATAAAGCCTTTACAGTTTTTCTTTACAGGTTGTTGCTATTTGTTGTTGAAAGTGAAGCAGGGATAATACATTTGCATTTGTCTGTATGTGTTAGTTTATCTGTAGCAGTAGCAAAATGTCCCATTAACAGTTCAAGATAATTTCATGAAACTCAAATTAATCAAGGAGTGTGCATCTACAACTGAACAACTTTTGCAGCCAACTGGATTCAAAATGGCCTTCATAAAGAGTTGTGGACTACAGGTATATGGATTCTTTTAAGAAAATGTGAGGTCTGCAAGACAAAATATAAAAAAACAATTATCACAACTCAATGTATAAAAATAAAAAATAAAAAATTACATTATATTATATATTATATATTACATTATATTTTATATTATTATATAATCAATTATAAATATATTTATGACAAACAAAATAAAAAAGTCACACTCAAAGTGTTTCAAAGCTTAACAAGAGTGCTGCATACGGCACATTATACACCTGTCAACAAAATATACAGCAACACAGATATGCACTTGAAAGTAGAGGAATGCAAGTCTGCTATAGTAAGAGCACATAAAAAGACTGAAAGACAGCTAGTACCCACAAGATGTCAAATTACTGAACTCTTGATAATAATACTGAACAATTGACAATAACATTGCACTAAACCACATCTGTGACGCCTAATATGTTTACTGCTGCTAAAATATGTAGCTGTATGTATGTTATGTCATATATCACGCCATATATGCCATATATCATATATGTCATGCCTATATCATGTATGTCTATAGCTTACCATCATAATTCAATTAATCGCAATGTCACTCACTACCTGCACAATAACCTGTTAGTGTTACACAACCTGTGTAGTATATGTTAGTTATGTGCAATATATATCATGTGCATTTAAGCTTATATTACTACCTGTGAAATATTTATTCATACAAATTCATCCTACTTGCGTTGGTATATGTATTCTATCATGTTATTGTTTACTATATTTATTTTGGAACTTGTAAACAGGATATTTCTTTGTCACTTTTGGTACTTTATTTTGTACCCTTATTGCATGCTTTAGTATTTATGGTTTGTTTCTGTTTTAGCGAGCCAAATCGGTTCTTCTCATCCTGAACATCTCATTGCATTGTTGACCCTGTGTTAACCTGCATATGACAAATAAATAACATAACACACATGTGTGTGAATGAGGAGGCGGCCGGTGGAACAGTGAAGCTACAAGGAGCAGAGGTCACAAAGGTGCAGGACTTCAAGTACTTGGGGTCCACTGTCCAGGAAAATGGGGAGTGTGGTATAGAGGAGAAGAAAATAGTCCAGGCAGTATGGAGTGGATGGAGAAAAGTTTCAGGATTGATTTGTGACAAAAGGGTGACAGCAAAGATCAAAGGAAAAGTTTACAAGACAGTGGTAAGCTATGTTGTATGGTCTGGAGACAGAGATATGGACAAAATGACAGGAGAAAGAACTGGAAGTAGCAGAAATGAAGATGTCGAGGTTCTCCTTAGGAGTGACAAGGATGGATAAGATTAGGTAGTGTTGTAGTGCTCGAGACTGGTCTTGGTCTTGAAACCGGTCTCAAGACCACTTTTTGATGGTCTCGGCCTCGTCTTGGCCTCGACTGCATTTGGTCTTGTCTCGGTCGCGGACATTGAGGACTCTGGATTTTATTTCAAGACCAGTCAAGACCACAACTGTGGAAATATCACGAGATTGCCAGAATATCGTCCAGTTTATTTGTTAACATCCTTGTTGTTATTGGATGGAAGAGGTACTGGTTCCATTCCAAGCAATAACGTGACTTATTGCTAAATACATTTTTTGTTACCCTGTCATGCCCACCCCCTTTCCCTCGCACACGTCACTCCCAGTGTGGCCAGATTGGGCGGTTTGCTGCCAATTGGGCAATTTTCATTCTGATTTTGCTGAGAACTCTGGGAAGATTTTTGCTGGATTGTTGCATTTTGCCACATATTGTTAAATTACCTTGACTTGTACTGATGTGCGTTCATGTTCTAACAGTAAATATAGTGTAACAATATATTGACTGGGTGGATTTTTGTGTGATGTGGCAGTTTTTAACAGATTTTTTGGGCTGGAAAACCTCGACTCTAGAATTGATTGTCTGGGCGCGGGAGAAGATGTCTGCCATAGCATCAGTTATACAATTTGCCTATTTAAATCACAAAGAATATACTTGTAACTAATGCAACTATATGATTATCCTTGATGTTGAATTCTGACTTATGAAGTGTTTTGCCACTTCAGTTTTTTAAAACTTGACATGTGATGAAACTGCTTCCAATTCAACAGTTGTGTAATTTTAATGTTGAATCACATGAAGTTAGGCCACTGAATGTCTGATTTCTTTGTTATGTAGCTTTGAAATTTGATAAAAGCTGATATATTCATTCAAAAGCAAACAAAGTTGCAGTATGTAACTTTTATTAAAAATATTTTATAATAACATTTTATATTTTATTTATTTTATTTGAGGTCTTGGTCTCGACTTGGTCTTGCCCTCCCTCAGTCTTGGTCTCGACTTGGTCTCTGACCCTAAAAGTCTTGGTCTCGGTACACTCTGGTCTTAGTCTTGACTTGGTCTCGGGTTAGGTGGTCTTGAACACAACACTAAGATTAGGAATGAGATCATCAGAGGTACAGCACAGGTTAACAACTGGGAGATAAAGTTAGGGAGGCCAGACTGAGATGGTTTGGACATGTCCAGAGGAGGGACAGTGGGTATATTGGTAGAAGGATGTTAGAGATGCAGCTCAGGAAAAAGACAGAGAGGAGATATATGGATGCAGTTAAAGAGGACATGGAGTGGTTGGAGTGAGGACAGAGGATGCAGAGGACAGAGTGAGGTGGAGGAGGATGACTCGCTGTGGCGACCCCTGAAGAGGGAAAAGCCGGAAGAATAAGAGGAACACAGCAATCTATAGCCATGGCCTGGACAAGCAAATACCTTGTATGACCTTTGACCTTTAAATATGACCTTGACCCTAGAGCTAGTTGATGAAAAGATTATGTGACACAATGTCTAGCGGTGGTATAAATGTGTATTAAGTTTCATTAAATTATCTTGAGCGGATCAAAAGTTATGGGTGGGACAAACAAAGACCTTGTATAACATTTGACCTTGATTTCTGACCTTGGTCTTGGAGCTGGGGTATTAAAAAAGTGTATGTAACACAATCTAACGATGATTCATATGGCTTTGTTAAATTATCTTGATTTGCTCAGAAGTTATGTGCGGGACAAGAAAAAGTTTACAGAGGTACAGATGGAGACTATACCATGATGCGTACCGGTACACCTTTTGATCAAAAGTAAGAAAAAAAGTATGACAAATCTTAAAAAAACTTTTACTCTTTGTTCTAACATTGTGGTACACAAGGTGATGTGGTACAGGTGTGTAAAAAATACTTTCACAGACATCGGACACATGACAAACATAACGGGCAGAAAAAAAGCTGCTGCCCGCTTTCTGGCCATGCCCGTATCTTTGAACCCTCCGACTTGTTTCAGTCCATAAACGTTGAGGTTTGTCGATACGCCGCCACCGCCTCCTCCAATCTTTATGACACACCACACACATCAGACAAAAACAGCTGGTGCATCACTTTAGTTTTCTCCGACCGCACCATCCAACCCTGTGTTGTGGTTTGCATTAAGGATCCTTTATTGAAGGCAGCCCAGGAATTCCTAATGTACTTCTTCGCCACTGCAGTGGCTTCACAACGTAAAGCATGTAACAACACTTGGGCTACAAATACTCTTGCCCCTCTCCCCCCTGCCTGGTTCTCTGTGGACTCCATTAAACTAGCAGCTAATAACAGTGAAAGTAATATTTCAACCGGGTGAAAAGTTTTATTGGACTGATCGTGTTGAGATGTTTGAAGCAAGTCCTTAAATGCAAACCATCAAATTAAAACAATGGAACGCAATAAAAGAACCCTTTTATACATGCCCTGGGACCGTTTGCTCAATACACCCCCACACACGAAAAAAATGAGTTATTCATATCAATGCTAGGAATGGTAAAGATGTTAATGCATTGGTCAGATGTCAGGGAGAAAGTCCACTTGGCCCCTGATTTGCTTTATTGCTCTGCTTACGCTCACGGGTGGACGAGTCCTGCTCTTTTTCACAAACACACAGTAATTGGATGGGGTCAAGCGGCTACAAAAGGGGTGTGGAAGGCATATTACCGGTGAACAATGTGTGTGTGTGTGTCACATCTAAGTCGACGTGCTTCACACATGTGCAGCCAGGCGTGTGATGGTCAGAGCTTTGGAGTTAGCATCAAATGGGGAACACGAACACAGGGGTTCCACATTACAAAGCTTTGCCTGCTCATGCACATCAAACCATCCAACCAGACCTGTATTTCACCGGACAGAGCGACCTTTGGGAACAGGTTGGCACGCTTCTATTAAGTGTTCAACGCACACCCCAATGCTTAAAGCCAGATGGCTGGGATTTCTTCATGTAAAACTGCTAAAGCAAATACTGTGAAGCTTTTTTAAAAGACATGCTCAAAGCAAGGGAACAGGTCATATGTAACTAAAAAGCCCAACATATTATACTTACACATGTCATTGTTTGGAGTCTTTGTGTCAATATAATCATTAAATTGCTTTAGGAACTCTGTGTTGTTGGATTTTTTATCAGGTGGCTTTAAGTCTTTACAGTACATCCTGTTGGAAACAAAATCAGATTTATAGTTGGGTCAAAATAGTCATGTTTTAAATACAAGGGATAGAACTAAACTATGTGAACCTACCTCGGTGCGATGAATGTGTAGCCATATTCATCAAACTTGTCTGCCATCAGGCTCTCAGAAACTGTTAAAAAGTTAATAAGAGAACTTGATCAGATTAAACAGAACAACATGTCGCTGACACACTGTATGCAGACGATGCCTCACTGTGCTAAATGTGTAACAGTACAGCTTTGGGAGCAACTGAGCTGAGATGAGGTTGTATACACGTAGCAATGATGGCGTGGAGGTGCAAACGTTTTGGGATTTAACAAACGCAACAAAATACAGTAGTCCCTCATTTATCGCGGGGGATCCGTCCCTGAAGCCTCACGATAAGTGAAAAATTGTAAAGTAGGAATAATAATAATAATAATAATAATAATAATAATAATAATGAATTTAATTTGTAACGCACTTTTCATTAACAAAAATCTCAAAGTGCTATAAGGTGCAACTAAAATCAATGATCAAATAAAAACAAGTGATAAAATCAAGTAAAATCAATGATAAAATAACAAAAAAACAGTAATAAAATCAACTAAAAACAATGATAATATCAACTAAAATCAGAGATAAAATCATGTGGAGGCAGAGTAGGCTTGCTTAAAAAGAAAGGTCTTTAAGCCTTTTTTA
>JBBPBX010055704.1:0-23015 GCA_038048925.1 Garcialebias charrua
TGACCATTACGTGCCTTTATTAATTAATAAGAATTGTGGAAAACCTAGTAAAGAAACTGAAAGTTAAACTGGGTTTCTTTTTCAGAAACAGATCATGTCTAACACTGAATGTTAGGAAACGCCTTGTATCTGTGACTTTCCTTCCCTCCATTGATTACGGTGACATTATCTACATGAATTTTCATTCATTCATTCAACCTTTATTTATACAGGCTAGCCTCGTTGAGTCACGGGGACTCATTTACAAGAGGGACCTGTCTCACTCACACCAAACAACCATCCACTCTCACACTCACACCTAGGGTCAATTTAGAGTCACCAATCAGCCTAACAAGCATGTTTTTTGGTCTGTGGGAGGAAACCGGAGTACCCGGAGGAAACCCACGCATGCACGGGGAGAACATGCAAACTCCACCCAGAAAGGCCCCGGACCGGGATTTGAACCGGCAACCTTCTCGCTGAGAGGCAGCAGCTCTACCAGTTGTGCCAACGTGCTCAGGACATACACAGGATTGAAATTGCATTTCTCTCAGTCCCTCGGTGCAACAGTAACCATTTAAACACTAAAACACTGAAACATTTAATAAACATAAGCATAAAATGTAATAATAAAAGTAAAAGTGTAATACTGTCCTGAGTTTTTGCATAGTAGTTTTTGCATGGTAGTAGTATGAAAGTGTGAAAAAGTTACACCAACACTAAAACACTAAACATTTAATAAACATAAGCATAAAATGAAATAATAAAAAGTGTAATACTGTCCTGAGTTCCCTTTCAGTTGGTCTCTCGGTGCAACATACTTGCTATGGGAATGGCGCCCCCGCGCGATTACCTGAAGGAATATACTCACGCCTTTACGGCTAGGGGCGTCACCGCCGTGCCAGAGGCCCTGCCCTCTGGGTATTTAAGCGGCCTGCGCCCCTCCATCTTACTCTTTTTGTCCTTCACCTCGCATAAAACCTTAACTTCATGGGACTTCTCTGTTGTTGCACCGCTCGACTGAGGCGAGATTGCTCCCTACACTGAGTGTACAGAGAAATTTTCCTGCGTGTTGCTGGGCTGGCGTTAGCTGGTCCAGCTTTTTCCTACTCACCTTCAAAGTTTTCTTCTTTCTGCAACTTTTCGCTCAACGGCGCTAACTGCGTCACAACCTCCTGCTAGCCATTAGCAGGCTAACCAGAGAAAGCAAGACGACGGAGAAGACTGCTTCAAATAAAAGAAACCCAGCTGGCATTCGACCGACTTTAAACGTTTAAATATGGTTGAAATAGCGTCAGTTTAAGAAAAAACATTCATTCAACATCAAAACAATGTTGAACACCAAACCATTGAAATGGTGTTGTTAACTCACTGTGGATTCACCTTTGAAATATAAACCAGTTTTGAGTTGTATGTATTATCAACATTATTTTTCACAAACGTGACTAAAAGATTTTGCTGGAATATGTTGGTTGAAAAATAACCTTGTTCCAACATCCAATCAATGTTGATTAATTAACCGTTGGAAAAGTGTTGACACATGAATACTGATTCAATGTTGAAACCTCAACTATGAATCTAATGTTTGAGTTCTTCATTCCTTTTTATTTTCTCCCGGCGTCTTTTCGGAACTTTTTTTTCTTCTTTTTTTTTTGTATGGTGAACGGTGTGCGCACTAGATGGCGGTAATACACTGGAAGGTTGTAAACTGCCGTAAAACCTCACAGAAGAAGAAGAAGAAGAAGAACAGAACGTTGTGCGCATGCGTGGAGTGGATTGTCTTGGTCACAGAGGCTGCGCGGGCCGAATTTAGCTGCAACAACGGTAAGTAAAGTTTTGTAAATCTATCACATTAGTTAATAAACCCTTGACAAACTTTGAACGATTATTTTGGGGGCATACAGTCAACAGCAGAATTTACCAACGGCTTACTAGCTGTGCCGATATTTTCGAGCTGTATATTTCGAGCTTCGAGATTTTTTTCGAGCTAGCTAGCTAGCTAGCTTGGACCGCATGCTACCGTCTACTAGCTACCGTCCGAGCTAGCTACACTGGCTCCGCACGGCGGCTGTGTGTAAACAGTCTCATTGATATATTGGGTGCGTATTTGCTGCGGAGGTCGGACCGGAGCGGAACGCATGTAGTGTAGGGGCTAGCAGTCCAGTATTAGCGCGGGCTAGCTAGCTGGCTATCCCGCGCTAACACTGGGCTGTTGTACTTGTGATGGTCTGCTGAATGAGGTGGTTGGGAAAAAAAGAGCTGGAGTTTAATGTTTTTGTGGTCTGCTCTGTTAGGCCACTAAGCCTAAAATGTCTCAGAAATATGTTTAACATTAAATGATAAAACTTATCCCCCATACTGCCCATCGATCAATGACTTTTTTTAATCATGTGCTTTAAAAAAACAAACAAAAAAAACATTGTTCCCCCTCTTATATCTGTCAGCATTGGCTGTGGTCACACAAAGATGTGAGGACAGATGTGAGGACAAGACAGGCCACTTTTTTCCTTAAAGTCATAAAGAACGTTTCATCCTCCATCTTTAAAAAAATAATAATTTCCACCTTTCTCTTCATTAAACGTTACACGTTTGTGTTTACAGTCAGTCCATCCTGGTTATGGCTTCCTGTCAGAAAACACAGAGTTTGCAGAAGCTTGTAAACGGGAAGGAATCATCTTCATCGGACCGCCTTCTTCAGCCATCCGAGACATGGGCATCAAGAGGTGACCCGCCTTCCTGAAACACATATTTTTGAGTTTTTCTGATGAGGACTGAGCGTCTTTGCAACTGTAGACATTTTTTTCCAAAAGTTATAATGCAAGTTTTTTTTTTCTTGTCTCAGCACATCCAAACACATCATGTCAGCTGCTGGGGTGCCAATCACAGGTGGTTACCATGGAGAGGACCAAACCAACGAGAGGCTGCAGGCAGAGGCTGCAAAGATTGGTTATCCTGTGATGATCAAGGCAGTCCGTGGAGGAGGAGGGAAGGTGAAAGGACGCAGAGAAGAACTGAAATAACTTTGATAGCATAACTTCCACGAGCTTGATTTGAACCTTGCGTGTTTTAGGGAATGCGTATCGCCCGGTCAGACTCGGACTTCATCGAACAGCTGGAGTCAGCGAGACGTGAAGCCAGGAAGTCCTTCAATGATGACGTCATGCTTATTGAGAAGTTCGTAGAGGATCCCAGGTACGCTCAGAGGACTGTTTGATTTGGTCTTTGAAGAACTAGCAAGTTTTCAAATGTCTCGCTGTGTGTTGTTGGCAGACATGTAGAGGTTCAAGTGTTTGGAGACATGCACGGTAACGCCGTCTATCTGTTTGAGAGGGACTGCAGCGTCCAGCGGAGACATCAGAAGATCATAGAGGAAGCTCCAGGGGTGAGTGGAGTTCACAGCTGTTTACATTTAAAACAGATGTCCGTTTGACACGGTTTAATCAAAACAGAGGGTTTATATTCAGCATCTTTGTCACATGAGACATTTTAAATTCAAAGATCCGGACTTGAAGTTGAGGTACTTTTTGTGAAGTAATCCTTCCATCGGTGTGTAATTGTGACATTATTTTCTTCTTAATACAGTATTTGTTTTTAGTCCCGTGAATTATTTGAGTAAAAACATGATTTATTTATTTATTTTAATTTATTCATTTTAAATTAAAACGCAAAACAATTTCACATATTGTATGAAAACAAAACATAAAATGAAAGGTAGCAGAAAGAAGAAGAATCTTATTATACCTGCCCCTTTTTTAAAACAATCAATTGAAAAATCAATTCAAACAATAATCATCTATAAATAACAGAACAAAATGAATAACTCATCCCAATTTTCAATTTCTAGTACATTTCACATTTAACTAATTTATGTGTTTTTTCAACAATTTAGTTTTGATCATTCTCTTAAACATAAACATTGAATTAGCTTTTTTTTTTTTACATCATTTTCCAAACCATTCCACAATCCAATTCCCTGTATTGAAGTAGATCGTCCCTTTTAATCTGGTTTTGTACTGTGGTTTTACAAAAATCTCTGTTCCCTTAAGATTGTAGCAACTTTGGGATTTAACTGCAGGCAGCTTTTTGTGGTCAGTGAGGCTTCAAAAGCGTGAGGGATCTTAAGAAGCATTTTGTTTTGAAGCTTTTTTCATGAATCACAACAGGTTACCAGCACCTTCTTCACCTGAGGTTTAAATTATGTGGATATGTTTTATAGACACTTGTGAACATGTTTATCCTTTACCTTCCTCCATATTTCCACCTGGACTTTCTCAGCCTGGGATAAGCCCTGAGGTTCGGAGGAAACTTGGAGAGGCAGCTGTCAGAGCAGCTAAAGCCGTGAGCTACGTTGGAGCAGGTGAAGACACGCAAAGCTAAACTCCTCCCACCACAGCGACTTATTACACACACCCACTACAAATGTTGTGATCCATTCCTGCAGGTACTGTGGAGTTTGTAATGGACGCTCAGCACAACTTCTACTTCATGGAGATGAACACGAGGCTGCAGGTGGAGCATCCCGTCACCGAGATGATCACTGGAACCGACCTGGTGGAGTGGCAGCTCAGGGTGAGACGGAGAGCTGAAAACTCTCTGGAAACCATAACTTATACTAAAAGTTTAGTTTATTTTGTAATAAAAATCTCTTCCAGGTGGCAGCAGGGGAGCCCCTGCCCTGCCCCTCCTCCAGGACGACATAACCCTGAGGGGCCACTCGTTTGAGGCTCGTATCTACGCTGAGGACCCAAACAACGACTTCCTTCCGGGAGCGGGGCCTCTGCTGCATCTGTCCACGCCTTCAGCAGACCAACACACACGCATAGAGACCGGGGTCAGAGAAGGTACGTGTACCCCCATTTGAGAAACAGTGCCTAACAGAGCAGACAAAAACATTAAACTCCAGCTCTTTTTTTTTCAACCACCTCATTTAGCAGACAACAGTCCAGTGTTAGTGTTAATGTTTTTGTCTGCTCTGTTAGGCCACTAAGCCTAAAATGTCTCAGAAATATGTTTAACATTAAACGATAAAACTTAATTATCCCCTATACTGCCTACTCCTCCACAAACGACAAATGCTCATTTTGGTATGTATTTGTGTGAGACCCGTTTTGTCTTTGAGTATCAAATATTTTTAAGTTTAGTATTCCACTGTATCTCAAATGGGGGTACACGTACCCCTTGGGGTACTTGGAAACCTTGTGTAAAGTAATTTACATTTTTGACATATTAACACTTATGTTTAAACCCTCTAAAATGCAGAAAGAACCCCGATGGACATCCCCTCAAGCACTCAATCTCAAATCTTGGGATGCAATGGTAGCAGGAGTCCCTCTGAGTCTCTTTCTAATGATCAAAGGTATTTAATTTAAATATGATCAAAATTAGAGATGTAACAATTCATCTAACTCACGATGCGATGTGTACCAATTTTGCTGTTGCATGCTTTAAACAGATCAGTCAGACCTGGCCAAGACAGTCCCTTTCTCAGAGGCGGCGTTGGAGGTCGAGGTCTTCCTCTCGTGGACAAAGGTAAATTGTGATCAAAAGTATAATATTGACAGTATAAATGCAGCACGTTGCTTAGTCTGAACAACTTTTACTGACTTCAGCAAATGTCACATGTTCATTTTTCTTTTTTCGCCCCAGTTAAGCTAAAAATTGTGGTGCAAAATTATCATTCCCACTGCTTAAAATTATACCACCATTTACAATAGCTGCTGTAGAAATGTTCTTCTTTTGTGTTTATTTTTTAAACAGATCAGTCAGCCTTGGCCAAGACAGGCCGTCCCTTTCCTGGGTATGAGACGCGTCCTGGCTACAGGTTCACCAAAGACACCCGTGGGGTCCAGTAGCAGCTGTACCCAGGCTGAGTGCCCACATCTTCTTTATCTTTTTGATTTTACAGGAAATCTGTATATAAATATTTAAAATTGATTTAAGTGCTTTAAAAGCAGAAATGGACAAGAATTCCTTTCAGTGTTGCCCAATGTTTGGGCCATTTTTTTTAATTATTATTGTCTAAGACAATAAAGCAGTTTTCTAAATTTCTGGTCTCTGTTGGATTCTTCCTAGCTGACTGTGTTGTAAACATGTAATGTAGATTAAATTATTTTTCAGACATTTTTGTGATTGCTATGTTCATAGTGAAAATAGACAAGTCCAATTAGGGTGGCACTGTTATATGATGAGATCACATCAGCACCTCAATACTTGAAACAGTGATCAAAATGTATTTTTGTGTCAAACTGTTAAAATGCAGGACTTAATATGTTGAGAAATCTGACGTGGAAATGGCGTTGCTACCTCAACGTTGATTAGATTTGCAAAATCTAAACCAAAATCAATATTGAATAAACGTTGGCAAATTCACCTATGTTGAGAAATCTGACGTTGAAATGGCGTTGCTACCTCAACGTTGATTAGATTTGCAAAATCTAAACCAAAATCAATATTGAATAAACGTTGGCAAATTCACCTATGTTGAGAAATCTGACGTTGAAATGATGTTGCTACTTCAACGTTGAGAATCTGACGTAGAAATGATGTTGCTACTTCAACGTTGATTAGATTTGCAAAATCAACACAAAATTCAACGGTTATCCAACACGACCGTCAGATGTTGATTCAACGGTGACTAGACGTCAAAATGCCAGCTGGGAAACTAGGAACAACTTCGACGCTTCTCGCCGGACATGGCTCCCAAGAAGGGAAAACGGAGGACAAGGAGGAGGAAAACCAAGACGACGAGTCCTCGCTCGCGCCCATGCCCCAGCGGATGCGGCTACTCCCTCTCGGCGATGGACACGCACGAGGCCTGTCCTGTCTGCCTAGGGATTCTGTTCCCGAGGAAAGCGCTAGAAATCCCTGACTCCTGCTCTCACTGCCATTGAATGTCGGCAGTAGTGAGGAAACGACGGGCTGATGCGTTGGCCAAATCCATGGCTAGGAACGCGGTGCTGAAGGTTGCACGTCGCACTAAAGTGCTCCCTCCTGAACCGGAGCCTGACAACGTGGACCTGGAATGCACCGGCCAAGTCAGAGAGGACAACATGTCGGACTCCTCAGTTGCCGCCGAGGACTCGACGCCTGAAGTGTCCGACCAAGACGCCGAATGTGGTCACAAAGGGGAAACTGTTGATTCCTCCCAGAACCTGGCGCAAATCTTACTGGAACCGGACCTGTCGGTACCTACCCTGTTCGACCTGTGCCACAAGGCGGCAGATGCCTTGCAGGTCACGTGGCCAGACCCCACGCCTTGCCAACAGGCTACGAGGCTAGCGGGGAGCTACTTCTACGCGAAGCAATCGACAACGTCGCAGAAATTACCAATTTTCCCGGATTTCCTCATGGAGCTCAAACGCTCCTGGGCGGAACCCGGAGCTTCCATCATGCTGCCATTATCCAGACTCCTTGACGTTGCAGGAATGGAGACAGCAGGCCTCACCAACGTACCCCCGATACAGGAGACTCTGGCGGCTCACTTGGCCCCCACAGTCACGGGGACGAAACCTACGCTACCCAACAAGGCCTGCCGCGCTTCGGAGAAACAACTCGAGAAGTGCTACAAGGCTAAGGGCCTCGCAGCTCGTGCAATGAATACTGTACATCGACCATGGTGCAAGCATAACTGGAGGAAAAACTCCAACATATCCAGGTAACAAAAGACGAGCAGGACTCGACGGATGCCATGGAGGATACTCGCCGTGCCTCGGACCTCGTGCTCCGCATGATGGGGACAATAGCCATTTCCCAAGGCAAGGCAATGGCGGAAATAGTTGTCGTCCAGCGCCATCTTTGGCTAACTCTGTCAGACCTCCCGGAAAACCAGAGGTCCACTTTCCTCCAGTACCCCATCGAGCCGACGGGACTCTTCGGGGGAGCATTGGAACGCATCCAGGCCAGGCTGGAACAAAGACGCACACAGACGGAAGCCTCCTCGAGGGGTTGCCAAGGAAAAGCTTTGCACCCCCAAAGGAAGACACGCGTGGCCCACCACGGAAAAGACCCGCTGGTGGCAGCGAAGCCTTCCAGTACCACCCAAGGACCTCTTCAGTGACCCAATGTGGAAAACAGACTTGAACCTGATGTAACAGGACGATCTGACAATTTTACAGGTTTGCCCGCCCACGTGGTACGGGAACCTGACTCCTTGAGTCCAGTCTCCCCTTGTAAAAGACTATGAGGAGTGACTGACATGTGTGCACGCACCAAACATGACTCGAACTTTGCATGTATAAACAAAACAAACACTGTTTCAGACATGTACAAAAATAAAAGCACCAAAGCACAGACTGCCCTGGTTCTTGACTGGAGTCCCATTTTTATAAACAAACCATATGGTCAAACTATGAACCACAGCAAGATACACGAGTTCTGTTAAGGACGGACAGATCTTGCAATATCTTCTGTTGGGCCGACCAGCCTGCTCAGAGGAGTGCAAGAGGGGTCAAAGGTTACCCCTCTGGCGCTAAAACACAAGGAGCAGCAATTCAACACGCCCTCCAGGCTCAGCGCGCATGCGCAGGCCTGGAAGGCGTGTTTACCAAATGAGTGGGTCATGACAACAATACGTCATGGACTCAAGTTGCAGTTATCAAAGAGACCGCCCTACTTCACAGGGGTGCTGCAATCTAAAATTAACCCTAAACGTGCACACGTACTGAGGGAGGAAGTCTCAACAATGTTGCAAAAGGAAGTGATTAGCCTGGTCTCAGGACGCAAGCTACGCTCTGGCCACTACAGTAAATACTTCCTGATGCTCAAAAAGGATCATTCCCTGAGACCAATTCTGGATCTCAGGACCCTCAACAAGAGGATTAAAACATTTAAGTTCAAGATGCTTACACTACGGCAAGTTCTCCAGTCTGTGAGACCTGGAGACTACGTGTGTACACTGGATTTAAAAGATGCCTATTTCCATATAGGTGTATGGAGGAAACACAGGAAGTTTCTCCGCTTTGCCTTCGAAGGTAACGCTTATGAATTCAAAGCTTTACCTTTTGGTTTAAAGACTGCTCCGCGCACATTTACCAAATGTCTGGATGCAGCCCTGACCCCTCTTAGAAATCAAGGACTCACGGTCATGAATTACCTGGATGACCTGCTGATTCTAGCTGAAAGTAGAAAGCAGGCTCAGTCACACTCCTATAGGGGGATTCTTCACCTAGAGTCTCTTGGGTTTGTCATAAACCTACAAAAAAGTGATTTGACTCCATCGCGGGTTACCATATTTTTGGGAGTACAGATCGACACCGTTCAGTACAGAGCATGGCTCTCGAAGGAATGAGTTTCCTCCATTCGCCGTTGCCTGGAAAATTTAAACTGGACTAACGGGTCCCTGTGAAAACCTGCCAGCGCCTCTTAGGCCTCTTGGCGGCAGCCATTGCTTGTGTGCAACACGCATTACTGAAAATGCGGCCCATACAAGTATGGCTAAAACAACGAATACAACCCGACTTGCCTAATCAGGCAGAGAAGGTTAGGATAGACCCAGAAGGTCTGGAGGCCCTGGAACCCTGGAGAGACTTGTCCGTTTTCACGGAAGGGGTCTCATTGGGAAGGGTGTCATCTTGTGTGGTCATCACGACGGACGCCTCAAAAACTGGATGGGGGGCGATCTGTAGAAATCACAACGTCCGCGGCCTTTGGAATGAACAGGAAGCAAGATTGCATATCAACTTCCTGGAATTGTTGGTCTGTCTCTAAAATATTTCTTCAATAAAGGTCTGATTGCTGGACAACATATCCTGGTGAAATTAGATAACAGGACCACAGTGTCCTTCATCAACAGAGAGGGAGGGACAAGGTCTCGGGCCCTCTAGGATTGGCACAAAGGATGCTCACATGGTGTGCTCCAAGAATCTTGTCACTTAGGGCGACTCATGTCCCCGGTGAACTAAATTATGGGGCGGACGCCCTGTCAAGAGGACCCCTATTGGCGTCGGAATGGAGCCTGAATCCACGAATTGTGGAGCAGGTCTGGTCACGATTTGGGGAAGCCTCTGTGGACCTGTTTGCCTGCAGAGCTAGCTCACACTGTGACCTCTACTTTTCCTTGAGGGAAGTAGACGCTCCGTTGGGTATGGATGCTCTGGCACATGATTGGCCTGTAGGGGTGCTCTACTATGCCTTTCCATCTGTCCCTCTGATCGGGGCAACATTGGAACGGGTACATCAGGGAGCTCTCTCCTTAATCCTCATAGCCCCAAGGTGGCCACAGAAGACGTGGTTCCCAGAGCTGATTTCAATGCTATCTGGGATACCATGGCAATTGCCTTCTCACAGGGACCTACTGACTCAGGTGCATGGGCAGCTTCTACACCCACGTGCAGAGTTGTGGCAACTTTCAGCCTGGTCTCTGAAGGGATCTGGCTGAGAGCTAAGGCTTTGATTGCTTTGTCCCAAATCAAAGAACAAAGTAAAAGGGACTTTTGAGGTTACCCGGTGCTTGGCTTGGCTTTCTACCTCTACATCGGTCAACCAATTTCTTGTGACATGTGTTACGAAACCACTTCCCTCCCCAGCTCGCTCTTATCTTATCACTGCTTAATGGAGAGTAGTGGTTGCAACTAAAAGTGTGTGATAAGAAAAAAAGAAAAGAAAGAAACTAAACAGGCACCTGACAGAACACAGTGAGGTGGTTTGGGGCTTACCTTAAGATGTCCGATCAGAGTTTCTCCACCAGCTGACATCCTTAAAGGGGCGAGCCCGCACGGTGCTTCATCCGTCAGATGATCTGTTCATTAATTGTTGTTTTTGCTTTTCTTTATAGTTTTCCTCCTTTCTTAAAAACGCACCACTTGTGATTTTTCTGTAAGTGGTTGATTTCTGCAGGCGTGTAAACTCCCCACTGTCCAGCCGGTTCATCAGGACAAACCCTGTTCCTCCCGGCCAGCAGGCGTGTAAACTCCCCGGTACATTACTGCGTCCAGCCGTTCATCCAGGACAAACCCTGTTCCTCCCGGCCAAAAACATCCGACGCCCCCCTCTGGGTGATCAGCCCGAGGTGAGGACTCTGTTCTCCCAGAGTCCACCCGCACCGTCTCAAAATTACTTCCTTCCTTTACACGTCTTCACATAGCAGCTCCCACAGCCCAAAAGCCTCACAGCCGCTGCCAACACACGCTACTCCATCAATCCATCTCTGCAGTCAATCAATCTTCTCATCACCCCCAGGTGTGCTGCCAGCTCAGCTAAAACCACTTGTGTGGCTGAGCCCCGCCCCCTTCACCAGTGAACTGTCAAAAAGGTGCCAAAAATAAAAATAACAAACAAACAAAAGACTGAAAAAAGTGTGCCCACGTAACACTTCCCCACCTAAACAAAAAAATATATATCCATGTATTTTTTTTATATATTTTTAATTTTAGCCCAATAAAATGTCCTATATCTTCATCCCATCCATCGCATGCTTGACAGTTTGACACTAGCAAACATTAAAAGTACAGCATCACAGAGCTTGTCCTCAACCAACGTCCCACACTGCAAAACTGATGGTTTTGTACTCAACAGTCTCTACATTAAAACCTAGTGTGGGGATGGATGTCACCATCTCTCCAAATTTAGGTTTGTACAGAATATCAGTCTTTCCTGCTGTGTCCAAACCCATCATGAATTTCCTCGTCTCTTCTTTCCCAAACATTTTAATGAGACCTGCAAACATATTCCCCATGGTGGCAAAAATAAATAAATAAATAAATAAACTAAACGAAAAACAATTAAACCAAACCAAAAAAAAAAAATCACACTAAACCAAAAAAGTTTAAAACTCCTCTTTTAGAAATTCCTAAACTTTAAATTCCTCCTTAATTTATCACTCTTTCAACAGGAATCAACGAAACCAATATAATTTTCATGTAATTTATGGCAGCTTTTCCACTCCATACATGCTTCCATAGTTTCAGATCCCGGACGTGAGCCCCCACTTGTTACGAAACCACTTCCCTCCCCAGCTCGCTCTTATCTTATCACTGCTTAATGGAGAGTAGTGGTTGCAACTAAAAGTGTGTGATAAGAAAAAAAGAAAAGAAAGAAACTAAACAGGCACCTGACAGAACACAGTGAGGTGGTTTGGGGCTTACCTTAAGATGTCCGATCAGAGTTTCTCCACCAGCTGACATCCTTAAAGGGGCGAGCCCGCACGGTGCTTCATCCGTCAGATGATCTGTTCATTAATTGTTGTTTTTGCTTTTCTTTATAGTTTTCCTCCTTTCTTAAAAACGCACCACTTGTGATTTTTCTGTAGGTGGTTGATTTCTGCAGGCGTGTAAACTCCCCACTGTCCAGCCGGTTCATCAGGACAAACCCTGTTCCTCCCGGCCAGCAGGCGTGTAAACTCCCCGGTACATTACTGCGTCCAGCCGTTCATCCAGGACAAACCCTGTTCCTCCCGGCCAAAAACATCCGACGCCCCCCTCTGGGTGATCAGCCCGAGGTGAGGACTCTGTTCTCCCAGAGTCCACCCGCACCGTCTCAAAATTACTTCCTTCCTTTACACGTCTTCACATAGCAGCTCCCACAGCCCAAAAGCCTCACAGCCGCTGCCAACACACGCTACTCCATCAATCCATCTCTGCAGTCAATCAATCTTCTCATCACCCCCAGGTGTGCTGCCAGCTCAGCTAAAACCACTTGTGTGGCTGAGCCCCGCCCCCTTCACCAGTGAACCGTCAAAAAGGTGCCAAAAATAAAAATAACAAACAAACAAAAGACTGAAAAAAGTGTGCCCACGTAACACATGGTGGGTCCAATTTTTTCCTCCTGTTTTCTCAGGATGTTCCATTGAGAAAAAGGGGATGTTAAGCTTTTACACTGATGGAGCACACTTAAGCTGTCTCTAGTTGGTGTATACATATATATGCCTAGTGGAAACATCATGTTGGTGTTTCTTGCATTTGGCATTTTTTCCTCTTAGCATGTGCCTTCTGCATTCCCTGCAGACGGTAGCTGAGGGATGCCTGTCCTTTAGGACGGATGTTCTCACTTGTACTTTGCTGAGCATTTCAAGGGCGTGAATGGATTACGTTCCCATAGCAAGTATGTTGCACCGAGAGACCAACTGAAAGGGAACTGAAAGTTATGCACCATAACTCATGTTCCCTGAAGGAAGGGAACGAGGTGCAACATAGCTGGCCCTTTCAATGCTGAAAGCTCGGTGAAGTGCAATTTTGGAGAAAGATGGAGGGGCGCAGGCCGCTTAAGTACCCAGAGGACGGGGCCTCTGGCGCGACGGTGACGCCCCTAGCCGTAAAGGCGTGAGCATATTCCTTCAGGTAATCGCGCGGGGGCGTAATTCCCATAGCAAGTATGTTGCACCTTGTTCCCTTCCTTCAGGGAACATGAGTTATGGTGCATAACTTTCAGTTTTTTGCATAGTAGTATAATAGGGCGAAGCTTATAGGGTGAAGCGGCATATTTATGGATTTATTCAAATTATTCCCAATAATTGGACAAAGCGGCTTATACACAGAAGTGACTTTTACCCCGAAAAGTATGGTACGTGTGGTTGACTCTTGACCACAATGTACTGTGATGTACACTCACATAGCCAGCAGTCACATCAAACTGTTCCCTGCGGAGCCCAAATAAATGGTAATGGCCAAAACCCATCAACAGATAGGTGAAGCCCAAATGGAATTCCACTGCTCTTATATTCATGTCTACACATAAACACTCCCACACAATTCTGTTGCTGCATCACTTTCTTCTTCAAAGGAGGCATGGGACCAAGGAGGCATGGACCTTACCAAGCTCCGCCCACAAGGCCGCGTTTCATTGGCTAATACCCATAACACGTCACAGCGCAGCTTCCACGTGCGTGCCGGTCTCACAAAACAAACGCTACGGTAGCGTTTGTGAGACCGGCACCACATGCTACTTACATTGCTAGCTAGCATACGTGCAGAATTTTTCTGCGTCAGGGCTGGAAAAATGGTCCTCCACCGTCAGTGGGGTATCTGTACAGGAGATGTCAGGTACCCTGACCGTATTTGTGGAAGTAAAATTCACCGTTTCCCTATATGTGAAACTGAATGCCTTGCTTGGATCAAAGCTTGTGCACGACCACAAAACTGAACAATTATTTCTTTCACCAGCAGAGAAGGGTTGACCTGCTTTTGAAACCTGCTAGTTAACAACACGCGGTCACGATGAGAGAAAGCCACAGTTCACTGAACGTCCTGGAAGTTGGGAAGAAACAGCTCTGCTAACTCCACATGAGCTAGCTAACACAACGAGCTCTACTGTCGATTTCACCTAAAACTGCACAAAATCGTGACACGAAGGCTGGATTTTAACTAACACACCGAACGGCTGAGCTCGTTAGCCCTCACAAAAGTCGCTGTCGGCGTGTTTAGCAGCTAAAGCAGCAACGGCTAACCAACCACTTAAGGAATGAATGGAGATTACAGTTAGCATTAGCTTTGCGACCAAGGCACACTCAAAGTTTTGCCAACAACAGAAATCACTGATTTCAAAAGTAACCCTCAAAACCATGAATGCCTGACTTACCCAGCCTTGCAGGACAATAGGCATCAGTGATCCTGTCCACAGCTGTAATAATGCTGAGCATGTGAGCTGATGTTTTCCTCATCAGACGGTAGCATTAGCTGTGACCCGCACACTGTTGGAGGCATCGCGTGGCTCAAACAACTTGATAACGTCCAAAAAAAATAACATGAACTTGTTGGTTCCCCTGTCCATTGTCATGGCTGATATTTTGTTGGAATCTGGCAGAAATGATACACTATTCGAGTCAGAAATACCCTGCAGAGACAGTCGACGCCATGTTTCCAGTGAAACTTAATGCTGCGCTTGGGAGACGTGCAGACCGGTCGAAGCTTAGGGGGCGTTTCTGGGCGGAGCTTGGTAAGGTCCATAGGACTATCACGGTTTAATCATGCTTAGACCCCAGATGGCGGAACTGAAGAATAGACATGCACAGAGCCTTAAAAAGTAAATCTTTGTTTATTTCTTCTTCAGGGAAAAGAGGAAGTAGGTTGAAGAACTGGGGAGGAGTGCTGTGAGGTGCTGGTTTCCAGTAAGGTGCCGCTGAGAGAGAGGAGGTGAGTACCTTGGTAGATGAGGTAGTTTTACTGTAGGAGTTGAGAATGCAGGGGCAGACAGGAGGCGGTTGGTTGGTAGTTGGGACTCCAACGGATGAAACCCTTCCTTGTGGGTGAGACCTTGTGAGGCTTGGCTTGAGCAGCCACAGGAGAGGGTTGAAGCATGGAAGCTTGTAAGAGAGGAATTGTCAGGAGACAATGAGAGGCTGACCAATTACTGAACCATTCAAGGTTAATGTCCCAGCACTGAAGGAGAGTCTGGCAGTAGCTAATATAGTCCAGCCGAAACAGTCCTCCAAACAGGGATCAGGTGTGGATCGTTAATTGATTGCTCACTGCAGCAACTGTGGGAGAGACAGAGTGGAAACCAGAACTCCCACAGAGCCCCCGCCCCCTCAAGCATCGCCTCTCGGTAATCTGACACTCTTCTCGGGATGGTCTCTGTAAAAAGAGGAGATCAGACCGGGGTCCAGGATCTGGGTTCTGGGCACCCATGAGCGTTCCTCCGGCCCGTATCCCTCCCAGTCGACCAGGAACTGTAAGTCCCTACCCCGGCGACGTACGTCCAGGAGGTGTAGGACGGAGAAAGCTGGTTCATCGTCGATCATCCTAGAAGGAGGAGGGGGGTCAGCAGGGGGGGTTAAGAGGGCTAGAGGTAACAGGCTTAATAAGGGAGACATGGAAGGTCGGGTGGATCCTCATGGACCGAGGCAGTTGCAGCTGCACGGCCGAGGGGTTGATGACTTTCAAGATTGGAAAAGGACCGATATACAGTACCTAGGAGCCAACTTGTGAGGGGTGTCCTTAAGAGCAATGTCTTTCGTTGATGACCAGACCACTTGGCCCACCTGGTAACGAGGAGCGGAAGAGCGACGCCTGGCTGCAAACCTTTTATTCTGTTCGGAGGTTCTAAGAAGAGCCGTCGTCATTTGATGTCAGACCTTGCAGCATCGTCAGACATGTAGATGAACTGACGGAACTGGGACCTCAGTCTCATGGGAAGAAAATAAAGGAGGAGAATAACCAAGGGAGTGCTCCGTCACTCTGTCACTGAACAATCAATTTTTCAATCAATTCGGGCAAACAATCTCACAACTTCAAATAATTTTTACAAACCTTGCGTTGCCTGAGGAGTTTTTTTCTCGCTGGCTTTGTGGATATTTCGAGCTGTGGGGCTCGTTCCTCTCGGGGCGTTCGAGTCCCTGGGCGTTGGCTGCCGACACCTGTTCAGCGTGACACCTGCTGCGCTGGAGGCTGTCATTATTTTTTCGGAGGGGCTCGTTGGGTGTCGGACGGTCGGATCAGCGTGCACCTCGTCGTGGACGTGAGCTTCGGCTGTCGAGACGTGGAGTTTGGCCTGTTGGACGAGGTGCGGTGGATCCGGTGGGCGCTGGCTGCTGGGTGGCTGCCTGGTGGCGGGTGCACCTCGTCGCGGACGTGCGCTACTGGTGCGGAGGTCCTGGAGGGCTTCGCCGATTGGATCTGCAATCCAGTGGGGCTGATCAGCTACACAGTGTCCTCGGGCATCTGGAGCTGGAGGGTGGAGGCTGGAGGGAATTATATTCTGGAGTGGGTCCTGTGCGTTTTGCTGATCTGAGGTGAGGAGAGGCTCGTGATTGACAACTTGTTGGACCGTTGCCAGCGGAAAGGCGTAAAAAATTGCTAAATCTAAACAAAAAGAACTGGACCATTTAGACTCTGGCTCTGATGACCTCGAGGAGATAAAGAAGTCCTTGAATTTCATGAGTGCAGAAATTGCGACAATAACAACCCAGCTGAAACTTTTGACGGGGCTGTTTGACGAGATTAAACAATTGAAACAACAAAAAAAATCTCAAGGACATAAAAATAATGCAACTTGAAGAACGACTTGATGAATTAGAACTTATATCAAGACAAGGCAATCTTGTCATAACTGGTTTAGATATAAAACAATCTTATTCAAAAGCAACATCTGGAGAAGAAACCACGGAAGATTCATCTCCTCAGGACAAGCGAAATTTAGAAGAGCAGGTGGTCTCTTTTCTGCAGACCAAGAAGATTGACATTAGGCAAGCAGACATCTCTTCTTGTTACACCCTGCCTAGTAAGATGGACAAATCTAAACCGGTTGTTGTGATGAGATTTGTTAACAAGAAAGCAAGGAACCGTATAATAATGCAGACAAAAAAACTACAGGGAACAAAAGTTTATATCAATGAACATTTAACAAAAAAAATGGAAATCTTGCAAGTAAGGCACGATTACTAATAAAGCACGAAAAGATATTTTCAACATGGACAAGAAATGGTAAAATTTGGATAAAGGAACACGATAGATCACAAGCAAAAATGATAAAGGAAATGAATGATTTGGACAAATATAAATCAGCCTAGTGGAGAATGATATTCTCTACTGGATTGATTCACATAAAACAATCTGATGGTCAAATACTTTCAATGACAATGATGTGTGAAGAATCAGTATTCAAAATATATAATACTATTGATGATGAAATTGTTGACAGTCTACTTCCTGTAACAAAAGAAAGCAAATATTATAATGAGGAACAGTTTAATGCAATGGAGGTATCAGCCGGTGGTCTCTCTATTATCCACTTTAATTGCAGAAGTATAAGTGCAAATATATCAAAAATAACAGATTTCCTGAATAATTTAAATACAAAGTTTACAGTAATAGCATTATCTGAAACATGGTTGAATAATGAAAATATTCACAATGCTTATATAGAAGGATATGACTTGTATCATATGGATGGAAATAAAATTTAAAAAAGGTGGAGGAGTTGCTCTTTTTATTAACAGTGAAATAAAATGTAAACTCATTAGTGACATGTCTATAGTTGTAGACAATTTAATGGAAATGATAACAATAGAAATAATAAATAGAAAAGACAAAAATATCATAATAAGCTGTGCATATCGATCTCCTGGATCAAATATGGAGTTATTCTCTGATAAAATTCTGGAATTATTAGGAAAGAGCGGAAATAAAATGATTTTTTTGTGTGGTGACTTCAACATTGACCTGGGAAATAAGACTGATTCAAACAATATAAATGCATTCATACATACAATGTACAGTTCAAATTTATTTCCATTAATATCAAATCCAACTAGAATTACAACACATAGCTCCACAATAATTGATATTTTCACAAATTTAACATGAGAATTTAAAAAGTGGTATTTTGATAGCCGATTTGAGTGATCATTTACCAATTTTCACAATTTATAATGTAGAAAATAGTATTACACAAACAATGAAAGGAAAACAAGAAAAAACAAGAAATATAGTAATAAATACATCTCAAAAAGCATTAGAAATTTTAAAAGATGACTTAAACAAACAAAACTGGAATGATGTTTACGTGACTGATGTAAACAAATCTTATGATGCTTTTATGAATATCTTGGATGTTTTGTATAAAAAAATTGTGTGCAAAAAAACAATACGAGAACGGTTCCAAAGATCAACCATGGATGACAACTGGCTTAAGAAATGCATGCAAAAAAAAGAACTATCTGTATTCTTGTTTCTTGAAATGTAGAACTCCTGAGGCGGAGACTAAATATAAAAAATACAAGAACAAATTAACAGGAATTATAAAAAAACAAAAGAGAGAATTTTATAGTGGTTTATTACATAAAACAAATGGCGATATGAAGGGAACTTGGAGGGTTTTGAACAGTGTTTTGAAAAAACTAAAACTAATATGAACTTGTCACAGTTTTTCAAGAATGATAATGAAGAACTGCAAGATGAAAAGGAAATTGTAAATGATTTCAATGACTATTTTGTGAATATAGGACCAAATCTTGCAAATGGTATCCAAAGTGTTGATGGTAATGTGGACTACTTGATTGAATACTGTGAAGATGCTATGTTTCTACAAGAAATTGACAACAAAGAAATACTCATGACAGTCGAGGGATTTGCTGACAAGAGATCAAGGGAATGGGCTAGTATGGATATGGTAGTTGTAAAAAATATAATACATCAGGTCATCGAACCTTTTACCTACATATGTAACTTGTCTCTTTCGGAGGGCGTATTTCCTGATAATATGAAAGTTGCTAAAGTGATCCCCATTTTTAAAAATGGTGATAAAGGTGCTTTTGACAATTATAGACCTATTTCATTGTTACCACAATTCTCAAAAATTCTAGAAAAAATATTTGTAAACAGATTGGATAAATATCTTGATAAACACGGCATCTTGAGTGCCAGCCAATACGGATTTAGATCAAAAAATTCCACATCAATGGCACTTATGGAATTAACAGAAAAAATCACCACAGCCATAGATCAACATCAACACTGTATAAGTTTATTTGTCGATTTAAGGAAAGCATTTGACACTATTGACCACACTATTCTTGCTAATAAACTAAACAAATATGGTATTAGGGGACGAGCACTGCAGTGGATACAAAGCCATTTGACTGACAGAAAGCAGTTTGTGTACGTTGATGGTATACGATCTGATTTCTGCAAAATTACATGTGGAGTCCCTCAAGGCTCGATACTCGGACCAAAATTGTTTATTTTATATGTGAAGGATTTAGTGAAGGTGTCTAGACTGCTAAATTGTATCTTGTTTGCTGATGATACTACTTTCTTCCATTGTGGTAGTGACTTTGAACAAATGTCTGCATTAATAACAATGGAATTTGACAAAATACAAACCTGGTTTAAATTAAACAAACTATCATTGAATCTTGGAAAAACTAATTATATGTTGTTTAGTAATACAAAAAAATATGGATTTTTCACTAAAAATTGATGGAGTGGAAGTAAAGAGAGTAACTGAGGTGAAGTTTTTGGGTGTGGTAATCGATGACAAACTGTCGTGGAAACAGCACATCAATTCTGTAAAAATTAAGTTAGCCAGATCTACGGCGGTATTGTATAAACTTAAAGATTTTTTGAATGAGACAGCTCTGTATTTGTTATATAATACAATTTTTGTTCCACATTTAATTTACTGTGTTGAAGTTTGGGGTAAGGCATGTAAAACTATTACAAAGCCTGTTTTTATTTTGCAGAAGAGAGCTGTGAGAATTATTTTAGGAAAACCTTATCGTCATCCATCAAATATATTGTTTAATCAGCTTAAGTTATTGAAGTTTTATGATTTGGTGGATTATAATATCTCATTAGTCATGTATAAAGCTCAAAACCACTTACTGCCACCTAACGTTCAAATGTTTTTTGATAAGAGAAGGTCTTGTTATACTCTTAGGGGTACTGAGGTTTTTGTAAAACCTCAGTATAGAACCAGTTTGAAGAGTCTGACTGTTTCGATACAGGGAATTTATTTATGGAACACTTTAGATAACAATATTAAAATTGCTAGATCGATGCTTGTGTTTAAAAAGATGATCAAATCTAAGTTGTTATCAAAATATAAAAATCTTTAGTTAAATCCATTTTATTAGGAAACTTTCTAGTTGATTAACGAAGTTGTTTGTTTTTTTGGTTTGTCTTTTTTGGTTTGTTGTTGTTGTTGTTTGTTTGTTTGTTTGTTGTTGTTGTTATTGTTACTTGAGAAACATTGCTTGAATTGATTGTTTGGATTGAGTTTGATTTTGTTACTGTGAAAAAAGGGGCAGATATTATGAGATTATTTCTTCTCTCTGCCACCTTTCATTTTATGTCTTTTACATTTTACACTGTATGTTTATATATTGTTTTCTTTTATGTTGATGTAGAATGAATAAATTTAATTTTAAAAAATAAAATAAAAAAAGGGAGGCCTTAAAAGGGGACATACCAATGGCAGAAGAAAACTGGTAGTTGTGGGCGTATTCCACCCAAGGTAAGTGGTCTGACCAAGTTGAAGGGTTGTCCTCAATGACACACCTCAGGGCAACCTCCAGCTCCTGATTGCACCACTCTGTCCATTTGGTCGGGGATGGTACCCAGAGGTAAGGCTCATCGTGCTGCTGTTTATAATGATGTTTTTTCCACTATATTAGGGCTTAGTGTATTACTAGTTGATGTTTTTCTTAGTTAATTCTAGATGTTATTACTGTTTTTCTCTTGCATTTGTTGTTGGATGTAACTGGGACCCCGTGTACATAATCTCGTTTTCATCACATGTACCACATGCGGTGCAAATGACAATAAAGACTCTCTGACTCTGACTCTGACTCTGACTCATTGTGGCTCCCAGGGACTGGCAAAAGGCCTTCCAGACACGAGACAGGAATTGGGGTCCCCTGTCGGACACAATGTCTGTGGGGACACCATGAAGGCAAAACACATGATTAGTTATAAGTTCGGCAGTCTCTAGTGCAGATGGTAATTTAAGAAGATGGATGAAATGAGCCGCTTTGGAGAAGTGGTCAACAACAGTACAGATGGTGGTGTTACCAGAAGAGGGCGGCAGACCCGTGACAAAATCCAAGGCAATGTGAGACCAAGGACGATGGGGTGCTGGTAAGGGAAGGAGAAGACCCGCAGGAGGTTTGTTGATGTTCCTATTCGGAGCACAGGTATGGCAGGCTGCCACAAACTCCTTCACGTCTTTGGTCATAGTAGGCCACCAAAAATACTCCTTGGTGAGATGCAACATGCGTGCAACCCCCAGTTGACAAGAAAACTTGGCAGAGTGTAGCCAGGTAAGAACTTGACTCACCATAGATGAAGGCACAAATGTCTTACCCGGAGGACAAGTACCAAGGTCCGGTTCAGTGAGCTGAGCCACCTTGATGTCATTCTCTATGGCCCAAGTCATAATGCCTACTGTACAGGCCACAGGAAGGATGTCCTCTGGGGAGTCAAGAGTCCCTGAGGAGGAGAACTGCCGAGAGAGCGCATTAGGCTTAGTATTTTTAGAGCCAGAGATGTAAGTAATCGTAAAATTGAAACAGGCAAAGAAAAGTGACAATCTAGCCTGACAGGAGTTCAGTCTCTTAGCCCCTTGGATGTAGGCCAGATTTTTATGGTCAGTCCAAATGACGAAGGGCAACTCAGAGCCCTCTAGCCAGTGCCGCCATTCTTCCAAGGCTAGTTTTATGGCCAATAGTTCCCGATTTCCCACATCATAATTTCTTTCAGCTGGGGAGAGATGACGAGAAAAGAAGGCACAGGGGTGTAATTTGTCGTCCGAACCCCTTTGAGACAACACAGCTCCCACTCCTGTGTCAGAGGCATCGACTTCCACAATGAACTGCTTGTTAGTGTCAGTGTGGGAGAGGATTAGCCTGGTTAAAACCAGACACTTGTCCTTCACTTCACTTCGTAATAGGGTCTGGACTTTCTCCATAGAGAACCGATTCTTGCTGGAGCCGTGGCCTCTGCTGAGGAACAAAACCATTGGATCTTAGAAAAATTTTGAACAGGGAAAAGCATTCTGCTCCCTCCCCCTCAGAGCCATATATGGCTGCTCCCCCGTGGTCTGTTGAACTTGACTTCAGCTCCGCCTCCTGCTGCATTTTCTCTCGCTGCAGCTGCATATTCTGTGTTTATATGTTAATAAAACGTTCTAAAAAAATAAAATAAAACCATGGAGCTCTGGTCCAGCACACCAGAAGACCAGAAAATCTGCAGGGACTCGGGCAGCAACGTAAAACCCGAGTTTAATTCTCTCGTGACAACCTGAGGCATTTCCTCATAGCGGAGGGAGAGGAGGAGGGAGGAGGGAGCGATCACTTGACTTTTGGCAAAAAAACAAAAGAAAACTCCAGATAATAAAATAATAATAATAATAATAATGAATTCAATTTATAACGCGCTTTTCATTAGTGAAAATCTCAAAGCGCTACACACATTGAATGCTACACACATTCATACACCGGTAGCGGCAGACTACCATGCAAGGTGCTTTCCAGTCCTACCGGGAGCAACTCGGGGTTAAGTGTCTTGCCCAAGGACACAACGACACATGGTGTGGGGAACCGGGATTCGAACCGCCAACCTTCCGATCGGGGGACGACTGCCATTACCACTACGCCACGGCCGCCCCAT
>JBBPBX010055705.1:0-23015 GCA_038048925.1 Garcialebias charrua
AGACAAAATAATTACAAATACAAAACAGGTTGAGCAGAGTAAGTAAAGACAGTAGCAGAGAGAAAAAGTGTGGTCAGTTTGTCCTCCAGCAGTCTAATGCCTCTTTTCCACCGCTCGGCTCGGCTCGGGTTGGATCGGCTCAGGTCGGCTCAGTTCGGGTCGGGTCACATCTATGTTCTGTTTCCACAGCTTTTTTGTACCCCTTCTGTGGGCGGGGTCCAGAATCCTACTCGTCTTACCACATGGTGGCAGTAGTGTTCCTCAAGCTATTTACTACAGTACTAGCCACCACTAGAAGAAGAACACAATAAAGACTTTGTTTCACATATTATCAATTCTATCAAAAACCACAAAGCTGATATTTTTCAAAAAAATCTAGTGTGATCACAACATGTTCATATACGAAATGTATCCTGTTGGAGTTATTTGAAATAAAATTCAATGTTTTATAGACATAAATGTGTCAACCTACGTCCATTATTTTCTACTTTGTTTCACATATTATCAATTCTATCAAAAACCACAAAGCTGATATTTTTCAAAAAAATCTAGTGTGATCACATCATGTTCATATACGAAATGTATCCTGTTGGAGTTATTTGAAATAAAATTCAATGTTTTATAGACATAAATGTGTCAACCTACGTCCATTATTTTCTACTTTGTTTCACATATTATCAATTCTATCAAAAACCACAAAGCTGATATTTTTCAAAAAAATCTAGTGTGATCACATCATGTTCATATACGAAATGTATCCTGTTGGAGTTATTTGAAATAAAATTCAATGTTTTATAGACATAAATGTGTCAACCTACGTCCATTATTTTCTACTTTGTTTCACATATTATCAATTCTATCAAAAACCACAAAGCTGATATTTTTCAAAAAAATCTAGTGTGATCACAACATATTCATACACGAAATGTATCCTGTTGGAGTTATTTGAAATAAAATTCGAATTTTTATAATTTATTTTCGTTGTGCAAACACAGGTTTTGGAAAAAGTCAAAGCGAAACTACTTTAAATGCAGCACATTTGACCATACGTGACAATATTAAAGCGTGGTTAAGCTCAGGAGCCCTCGTACTATTAAAGTCAGCTATGAAATATATTTTATATCTGTTCATTGAGCTACATTTAAAGACATAAAGCCGCCCGCGCGCCGCGTGTTACTCGTGGCGAAACTACTTTTTAAAATCGTGCAGTTTTGAGCAGTACGTGATTTTATTAAGGACACGTTCAGCTGAAGACCCATCTTTGCTATAAATTTAAAAAATAACAATTGTTTTTACCGTGTTATTCATGTAAAAGTCCTGCCGTGGTAGCTTCCCTCGCTTCCGTAAAAACAGCTCTCGTCTCCTCCTCCCTCCTTCCGGAGCGGGTGAGCTCGCTTCAGTACACCTCTGAAAGCAGCCCGAAAATCTCAGGAAATCTCGCGCGGCTCCGCTCGGAATAGCCGGTGGGAAAGGATGAAAGGGGGTCTCTGCGACGCACATATGACGTAACATCCGACCCGAGCCGACCGGTGGAAAAGGGGCATAAGCCTATAGCAGTATAACAAGCCAACCCTAACTAGGATTTATCAAAAAGGAGTGTCTTAAGCCTAGTTTTAAAACTGGATAATGTGTCAGCCTCACGGACAGAAAATGGAAGTTTGTTCCACAAGAGAGGAGCCTGATAACTGGAAGCTCTGCCTCCCATTCTGTTTTTGTAAACTCTAGGAACCACAAGTAAACCTGCAGTCTGAGAGTGAAGTGCTCTGTTAGGAAAACACGGAACAACAAGATCTGTAATATAAGATGGAGCTACAAGTAGGTTGTTGAGAGCTTTGTAAGTTAGAAGTAAGATTTTCAATTCTATTCTGGAATTGACAGGGAGCCAATGGAGATAAACTGAAACTGGAGAGAGATGATCTATACTACTAACTCCAGTTAAGACTCTGACAGCAGCATTTTGGATCAACTGAAGATGTTTTAAAGAAGTATTTGGACCCCCAGATAATAAACCATTACAATAGTTCAGTCTAGACATTAAACATCATCCATCCATCAACCTTACATCTATCATTCATTCATTCATCCATCCATCCATCCATCCATCCATCCATCCATCCATCTATCATTAACACACAGCCTTAACACAAAAAACGTTCTCACACATTACCACACAACACAAAGATTTTAACACTGGACTCTGTGTCATCAAACGGGTTATTCACTAAACTCACCGTCATGTGCTCATTCAGTTTGCACTACTTCTCATATTTGCACTAATGTTTGTATTACATCACTGCCTTGGCGAAGCAGGTCGCTTTCTGCTCCTCTCCTCCCTAAGTTTTCCTCCTCCCTGCTTTTGCATTTTTGTCTCGTCTGCAACTCTTCAGTGCTCACCCAAAGCAATTTGGAAAATGGATTTAATTGCGTGGGCTGTTTCCTCTATCGATACATTTTTTTCCACGAAGTGCTCCGGACCAGGAGAACCGACGTGCTCCCTCGACACGCATGCGGTGGGCTACATTATGGACTCGTGGGGAGAATGGAAGTTAATGTGTCGGACCGTTCTTTCTGTCAAAGACGTGGAAGATTTGTGGATTATTGGTGGCAGCTGCTCTGCTTTTTGGCTTAGGCGGAGGTTTCTGCTACTGGAAGCTGAAGGAGACTGCTACGGCGATCAACGCGCTGGCGAAACTTCCTGCTCAACAAGATTATTTGATCTAGGCTGTGACCTCAACGACCCAGCTGTTGTTCGAGCTAAATCGCACGATGGGAGCAGTGGTGGACAGCCGCGGACCTGCAATGCGTTTTGGGACTCGTTTACAGCCGACCGGGCTTCATCAGGGGACATATGGGGATTTGTAGTTGGAACCTCACATGATTCGGCGATTTGGACCTAGACAGCACCTGGACTTCAAGGCTGCAGTCAAAGTACACTGTAGCCTGCCCTGGAAAATAAATAAAGCAACTAATCTAATCGGGACTCAAAGCAACCTTGAAAAGAGGCTGACTGCAAAACTTCTCCTGGAGTCGAAAGCTGTTGAAAAACTGTCACTGCCCCCTCCCCCTCCCCCCTAGAGGTCTCTGTGTGCATTCAGATGGAGCCGAGCTGAGGCCATCTGCAGACTGTGCTTATCTGAAATGATTACTCACGGACTATCTATTTACTTGCCATCAAATGCAACATGTCTTTGTCTTTATCCGTGCTGAGCTGGTAGATTTTTTTGACTTTATCATAGAATGTCCTAAGACAAAATGTGATAGATTCTTTTTTGAATACCAATGATTATCCGACTGTATGTTCCTTTTTTCCATATCTGATTGTTGGCGGCGCGATTTAATTATTGCTGTGGCTTTCCGTGCGTACGTCCCCAGTGGCGTAGGCAAGGGGGGTTCGGGGGGTTTGAACGAACCGCCCACTTTTAAAGGAGAAGTTGACAATGCTAAACTAATGTGCCTGGATAGGTCAATGGGTAAAGCTTCTGCCTTCAGTCCCAAAGCTCGTGGGATCAAGTCCTGCATGGTACAACGTTTTTTTTTAAAAATTCATTCCAAATTAAAAAAGCACAAGAAAACTATTTACAAAACAGCAAGGAATAAAACAATGGCCCTCATGCACGAAAATGTTCGTATTTTTATCCTAAATTTCTCCTACTTTTGTTCATACGAAGCGTTCGTACGAACATGCCACGTCAGATCCAACAAAGTCTTCTATCGTCAGGAAATGTGTGTATATGAGCTGTGTAAATAATGATGAATCCCACCTGTTCTATTCACCTGCTCGTGCACGCGAGTGGTTATTTACATAATTCCCACCCCTCAAAACACCATATAAGGATATAGTTTCCTGCCACCGCGAGCAGGAAGTGTCCATTCATTCCGGCTTTTATGCGTCAGAAAACACACAAACGCGTTTGGCGAATTAAAATTGACTCGCCTTTGATCATAGTGTCAGCCCCGGATCTGAGCGCAGACCCACACAGAATACAGATGACATCAGTGAGCGCCCACAGTCAACAGGCAGTTTATATTAAAAATGACATGAAACAACTGTATAAGCTGGTTTCGCTTTTTTCTCCCCTGTCTCTGCAGCGGCGCTGTGTGTGTGTGTGTGTGGTGTGTGTGTGTGTGTGTGTGTGTGTCGACAGTGGCACGGGGTGGGGGGGCCGTGCCGACAGTGGCGCGTGGCGTGGTTGCGCGGGGCGCGTTGCGTGGCACACGGTGGTCGACATGAGTGGCGCGGGGGCGCGTGGCGTGGTTGCGCGGGGCGCGTTGCGTGGCACACGGTGGTCGACATGAGTGGCGCGGGGGGCCACGCGCGGGTGGCGCAAGGTGGTGGACGTGGGGGGGGGTGTTGAAGCCGCTTTAATTAAACCAATATGTGTGGTTGCATTTAATTGTTTTTAAACTCAAAATATTTTCTAAATAACGAAATATAAAGTTATTAGTGGAGAAAAGGCCGTCTGGATAACAGCAGACCGACTCCTCGTAAAATATACGACAGGTCGGGACCACACGTAAATTTTGTTCGTATCTGAAAAAAATCCTAGGATACGAAAACATTGTTGGATGCCACAAATGATCCTAAATCACTCGTACGCACAGTTTGAGAACAAATCTGTGCGTACGAACGGTTTGTGCATGAGGGCCAATGCATTAAATGAAAGGAATCAGACGAAGAAAATAATCTTATCTGCCCCTTCTCAAACTATTTTTTTTTTCAAACACTCGATTCAAACAACTAATTTTACATTTGTCTTTTATTGGATAAAAAAAGTAGTTAATATGCCTGTGAAGAAAGAAGAATGTGTTAACCACAGGCTGTGGTTAACACATTCTTCTTTTTTTATCCAATAAAAGAGTGTTTGAAAAAAAATAGTTTGAGAAGGGGCAGATAAGATTATTTTCTTCGTCTGATTCCTTTCATTTAATGCATTGTTTTATTTCTTGCCGTTTTGTAAATAGTTTTCTTGTGCTTTTTTAATCTGGAATGAATTTAAAAAAAAAAACGTTGTGCCATGCGGGACTTGAACTCATGAGCTTTGGGACTGAAGGCAAACACTTTATCCATTGACCTATCCAGGCACATTAGTTTGGTTTGGTCAATTTCTGATTTAAAACGAACCGCCCCCCAAAAAATTCTGGCTACGCCCATGGTCCCTCTTAGGATGGTGCGCGCGCCAATTAGAACACTTTGTACCTTGGTGCAAATATGCCAATAAAGATATATTCTATTCTATTCTATTCTATAGTCATACTACTGTTTACATTCACTGTTTACATTTATTACTACTGTTTACATTTACACTACTTTTATATCTACACTACTGCTGATACATATACAGTATTCTCTGACTAGCCTTATTTAAGGATGCCCAATGTGCCTTACTGCATATGCCACTTTGCCTCTATACCAACATCAACTACCTCATACATATACTGTGTACATTAACTCATATGCTGCTTTGCCACTCTTTGCAAATGTCAATGCTAGAACCTTCAGTTTATTTTATAGATACACTTTTTATATTTTTATACTACTATGCAAAAACTCAGGACAGTATTACATTTTTATTATTTCATTTTATGCTTAGGTTCATTAAATGTTTTAGTGTTGGTGTAAATTTTCCTACTTTTTCATTCAACCTTTATTTAGTCAGGTAAATCTTATTGAGCCTCATGGCTCATTTACGAATGCGACCTGCTAAAACTAAAGAACGATGAACAGCAATGGTAGAATTTCCTTAAACAATAAACAATAAACAATAGAAAACAAAAGAGAGAAAAAAACAAAAGAGAAAATACTTTTTTTTTTTTAAAAAGTATCAAAAAACTAGCAAAACATTATAAGGTAGACGTATAAAATCAAAGACAGGAACAAATCTGCATTGGTTTTTGCCAGGATTCAAACAGATTCTGAAAACCATTTAGAGAAGTCAAGGTCGAGAGCTTCAGATCTTTTTGTAAGATATTCCATGAAGCAGGAGCAGAGTAGGAGAAGGCCCTTTTTCCAAGTTCAGTCCTCACTGACGGAACACTGCAGGTAATCATGTCCTGAGAGCGCACACTGTAGCTGCACTCACACAAAGACATGTAGGAGGAGATGTATGAGGGCAGCAAACCAAGAAGTGATTTAAAGATGAAAATGTACCAGTGGAAGAGTCTGTGTGAGGTTAATGATGTCCAGTTAACCAGTGAATACAGGGTGCAGTGGTGGGTACGATAATCACAGCCAGTTATGAATCTTAGTGCACCATTGTAGCAATATAGCACTCTCATGTCCGTTATGGGATTTAAACCTCTTCACATCTCTTTGAAACTCTGAGTCTTACACTTTTCTTGAGCTCTGAAGAAGACAAGTGGACACTATTTTGTTTCAATTATTTTGAATTAATGGACACCAATCAATCAGAAAGAACTTTCTTTTAATGTGTGTTAATTCAGAATTGATCAACAGTATACTTTTGTCATTTAATGATGATCTGTTACTTGCATGAGTTTGACCCTTCTGCTGGTTTATTTTTCAGTACAGTAGGCTTTGAATCTAAGGTACAAGTCAAGGAAACTTTTCACTTCCTTCTCTGTTTTGTCTATCAAGCTAGACATAATTTTCACTTCACGGGCCAGTCCATCTGGCCGCTTATGTAAACACTTTTCCTGTTGTCCTTCAGAGACCTTCTGCCTATGGGGATGAAAAATCCATCCGTTATTTTGTTAAACCAGCCAGTAGCCATTCAGGAGGTGGGCAGACTCCGCCTTCTCTTTAAAGGGACACTTCCTGTAGTCTCATTAGTGCGTTGGAGAGAACTAACTAAACAACTTGGTTTTCTCTGGAAGCTGGAGACGTTGTGGTCATTTTGTCAATTAGACCTACGTTCTCAGCAGAGTCATAGTAAAGCCTTGCTGTGCCTCATTCACTCATTTCTGAAAGAATTTGTTTTCTGGGAGTTTTATTTTGAAAGCTCAGTCAGGAGCTGGCCCTGTTCCTGCCGGGAGAAGTGCTCTTTTTGCTCGTCTGAATCAGTACACACGCACGGAAGTCATTTGGACGTGAACTGGACAACAGTCCGTTAGTGTCCACAAAACTTCAACTCTTATCTCCAGAGACATATCGTCAACAGGTAACGAGGCGTTGATTGTGTTCTGAACGTGTGAGAAGTCCAGCTGAACTCGTGTTGGGAAAGTGTCACCCTGTCATTTCAAAATAATTAACTTCCGTTAAACTTAGCTTTCACTCACTTCTTCCTCCTTATCTTTTATTTTTCTTAAGCCATTAATCTGTTAAGTAAATGTGCCAACAGTAAATTAGAACCTAACTGTCTGTTTTTTTATTTGAATTCTTGTCAAAGTAGTTAGTAAATCAGAGCTAATATTGATACAAATGTTTAATGTACTTTTATGATTGTTTCAATAAAAGGTCTATTTTCTGGTGGACCAACATAAGTTGAAGTCTCTCGTGAAATTACATTTGTCTAGTCACAGTCAAAGCAATTTAATCCGGAAAAAGGGTGAACTCGTGAATATTGATGATGGATGTGGGTAGATCAATTCTGCTCAAACCTTTCATCTAAAATATAGGTAAGACCAATTCTCCTATATTATTACATTTGGTAGACTCGTAAGTGTTTAATTACGCTTTTATTATTACATTTGGTGGCTCATCCGTGCCTTTGAACGGTATTTAAATTGTTTGTTTTTGTAGTCTAAAGTAACGGTATCCGTGTTTTGGACTTGGAAAAGCTAGTTCTGGCTTGGGGTTTCTGGGAATTGCTATAGTTGCATTGTCCAATGATTTCACGTTGGGATTATTTTTGTTTCACTTTTAAACGCCTGTTTGAAGCTGCTGGAAGCTCCTGTTTGAAGCTGCTGGTGCACCGAGACTACGGGGAAAACACGAGGCGGTGATGTTTGTATTCACGTGAACAAAGATTGGTGCACAAACTGTTCTGTGATCAAAAAACTTTGTTCAGCTGCCGTGGAGTTGATCACAGTAAGGTGCCGGCCGCATTATCTTCCCCGCGATCATTCTGTAATTCTAATCAGCACTATCTATATAGCCCCTGATGCTAATGCTAATGACACCCAGGGAGAAATTCATGACTTACTCACCTCGCTGCAGTGTAAATATCCTGAGGGACTCTTCATTGTTTGTGGAGACGTCAATCACGTGGACCTTCAAGTCTCCCTCCCAGCTTTCAATAAGCACGTGTTCACAGCAACAAGAGGAGATAAAACGCTTGACCAAGTCTACACTAATGTGAAGGGGGCGTACACGGCGAAGACACGCCCAGCGCTCGGAGCTTCCGATCACTGCTCTTTGATCCTGGCCCCAAGACAGCTCCCCCCACTCAGGCGCTCCAAGCCGGAACAAAGAGAGATAAGAGTCTGGCGTCAAGGCAGCACCTCCATGCTGAGAGACTGTTTTGAGAAGACAAACTGGTCTGTTTTCAGAGAAGCAGCTACTGAAGGGAGCTCAGTTGACCTGGAACTCTATGCTTCCTCAGTCCTGGGCTACATCAGTACATGCTCTGAAAATGTATCCATAAAAAAATATGTTAAATCTTACCCGAACCGAAAACCCTGGTTAAATAAAGAAGTTTGCGCCTTGCTAGCAGCCAGGGACACTGCATTCAAGTCCGGAGATAAAGAGGAGCTGAGAAAGAGCAGGAAAGAACTGGAGGATGGCATTAAGAAGGCCAAGGCCACGTATGCACAGAGGATCGAGGGACAGTTCACCTCACAAGACCCACGGAGCATGTGGAAGGGTATTAAATGCATAACAGATTACAAAGGCAAGAACAAACAATGCCCCAGGGACCCATCTCTGCCTGATGCCCTCAATAAGTTTTATGCACGTTTTGATGATCCAAACAGACCAGCTAGCACCAGACTCACCTCATCACCAGATGAAGAGCATCTCAGAGTGACCGCAGCAGAAGTGAGAGGCAGTCTCAGAAAGATTAATCCTCATAAAGCAACCGGACCAGACAACATCCCAGGGAAAGTTCTGAAGGAATGTGCGGACCAGCTCTGTGAGGTGCTGGCTGACATCTTCACCACCTCACTTGCACTGGAGTCAGTTCCCACCTGCCTGAAGACCGCGACCATCATCCCAGTCCCAAAGAGCTCCACAGTGACTGGTCTGAATGACTATAGACCAGTGGCCCTCACCCCGATAGTCGCTAAATGTTTTGAGAAACTGGTCATGTCCCACATCAAGGCAACCGTCAACATCAACGAGGACCCTCATCAATACGCATACCGTGAGAACCGATCAACAGAGGACGCCATTTCTTCCGTGGTCCACACTGCTCTCACCCACCTGGATCAGAAGGACTCATACGTGCGTCTGCTCTTTGTGGACTTCACATCTGCCTTCAACACCATGATCCCCCAAACTCTGATAGACAAACTATCTACACTTGGACTAAGCCCCTCCATTTGTAACTGGGTACTAGACTTCTTAACAGACAGACCACAGTCCGTGAAGATCCACAACTTCTCCTCCTCCACCATAACCCTCAGCACTGGCTCTCCTCAAGGATGTGTGCTGAGCCCCCTTCTGTTCACTCTGCTCACATATGATTGTACAGCCACACTTCCAGGCTGTCATATTGTTAAGTTTGCAGATGATACAGCGGTGGTGGGATGCATCACAAACAATGATGAGTCCAGCTACAGACAGGAGGTGGAACACCTGGAGAGCTGGTGCAAAGAGAATAATCTTCACATGAATGTGAAGAAGACAAAGGAGATGATTGTGGACTTCAGAAGGAATAAACACACCCACGCCCCACTGAAAATAGGTGGATCTGCAGTGGAAGTGGTCTCCAGCTACAAATACTTGGGTGTACACATGAATGATAACCTCAGCTGGAGCAACAACACCACCAGCCTGATCAAGAAAGGTCATCAGAGACTCTACTTCCTCAGACGGCTGAGACGTGCTGGTCTGAGCAGCCCAGTTCTCACCTCCTTCTACAGGTGTGCAGTGGAGAGCGTCCTGTGCTCCAGCATCAACGTGTGGCATGGAGGCTGCACAGTTGAAGAGAGGAAAGCTCTACAGAGAGTGGTGAAGGCTGCACAGAAGTCTGTTGGAGTCAGTCTCCCCACCATCACAGACATTTACACCTCCAGATGCAGGAAAAGAGCCACCTGCATCATGAAAGACCTCACTCACCCAGCACACTCACTCTTTGCCCCACTCCCCTCAGGACGGAGGTTGAGGAGCATCAAATGTAGAACCACTAGACTGAGGAACAGCTTCTACCCTGAGGCTGTTAGACTCATGAATAAATAAAATAAAATAAAATAAACACTGCAAAATATCACATCATGCTGATGCTGATCTGTTTTCTTGTTGCTGTGTTCATCTGTGACCATCTGCTCATACAGACTCATGTTCGTGCTGCTGTTTATAATGATGTTTTTCCACTTTTTTTGACCATCTGTCAGAAGGAATAAACACACCCACACCCCACTGAAAATAGGTGGATCTGCAGTGGAAGTGGTCTCCAGCTACAAATACTTGGGTGTACACATGAATGATAACCTCAGCTAGAGCAACAACACCACCAGCCTGATCAAGAAAGGTCATCAGAGACTCTACTTCCTCAGACGTAGAAGTAGAGTCTGAGGAACTCTACTTCGCGATTCATGTTCGTTTCATGTACGTTTCATGTACGAACGATTCATGTTCGTTCGAACGATTCATGTTCGTGCTGCTGTTTATAATGATGTTTTTCCACTATATTAGGGCTTAGTGTATTACTAGTTGATGTTTTTCTTAGTTAATTCTAGATGCTATTACTGTTTTTCTCTTGCATTTGTTGTTGGATGTAACGGGACCCCGTGTACATAATCTCGTTTTCATCACATGTACCACATGCGGTGCAAATGACAATAAAGACTCTCTGACTCTGACTCTGACTCTGGTGAGGAATTTGTGTCTGTGTTTGTGAGACGTTTCATACCGTGTCGCACGGTGCATGCCATTTTTCATTTTGTGACCGTCGTGTCACCCCAATCCACCACTCTTCATCTTATTACATTACAGATTATATCTAACCCTATAGATAATCAAATCTGAAAAAATCGATATAACAAGAATTTCATATAGTAAACAACACACATAAACATACTTAGTATGCTTTTTTCAAGTCAGTAGCTTAAAGAAATAGTTTTTTACATTTTTCCTGCTACATGCCGAAGTGCAGTGATTTCTGTAGTAATTTTCTGGACGCACTTTTATGACGCAATTAAGACCTCCTTTGCTATCTTACAATAACACTGAAGCTATAAACCCAGCGGTAAAAACACAATATAAAATTTTAAAAAAGTTTTAAAATCGATTTTGGGGCTTTTAGAATCGATTCTGAATCGCCAGGACTAAGAATCTTGATTCTTTAAAAAATAGATTTTTTTTGCTGCATCCCTAATTGCTACACACTGAAACCTTTTTGTCCACAACTAGATACACACACTAATATTACTGTATGAGGGACGACCGTTGCACTACCTACGTCATATTCAGGGGACGGAGAGCAGGCAGGGGGAGGGGGGTCAAAAACACCAGATGAGAATTTCTTCACTTTGCAAAGTCTAAATTGGAGTTAGGATGCCATTTTTGACTTGTGAAAATTTCTCAACAAGCTTATTTTATGCTTTTCATTAGACTACTATTAGCTTAAAAACACTTTTCATTTCTCTTTTAAACGTCTTTTCAGTACAAATCTCATGCCTACGCTCAGCAAATGTGTATGCTTCAAGGCTGATTTCAATGAAAGTTCCATGGAGGAAATCAAACGATACTCTGTGAAGGTTTCTGATATGCTCACACAACACAAAACACCCTCAGTTGTGTGCCCAGGTCAAAAGGTCAAATCCCACTCGCAGCTGATAGAAGAGGTTCCCTCCTACAGTGTGCGAGAGTAAACAGGATTTTCATAATAACATACAACAGAATGTTGCTACCAGCTGGAGCAGTGACTCATTTCGGTTCAAAGGGAGTTCTACTCCTCGTGCACTTCAGATTGACAAATCTGAGACGAGCAAAGAACCACAAAAGGTAGGTGTTCGCTCTCTAGGTGAACCAAGATGGTTCAGATCGAACCAAAAAAGGTTTTGACCTAGGTCTGACAGTGGGTGAACTTCGAAAGAAGTTGATGTGTGGGCGCCGTGACCCGTTGTACAATGGTCGGTCCCTACAGGAACCCCCGAGACGCGGCCCTCCTGCCCTTGCACCTCGAGCAATACTGTTTGAGACATGCAAAGAGTCACACAAGCTCCAGACTAAGGGAATGACGCCTCCGCGCTCGGAAGAGACTGAGGAAGTAAGTCGTTTGTTAGATGATTTGAATGTTACAGTGGTTGACCAAGCTGATACAATGTGTGGTATTATCGGTGATGATAACACAAACAACATTGTCCAACCTGGTGAAGCGATGTACAGCACTGTCTTTTACGAAGACTCAGAGAAGACTGTTGACAACAACAACGTCAACATTGCCGAAGATGCTGATTTTTGCAGCAAACAAATTGCTGACAGTCGAAAGCATCCTGAAGGTCATGATGCTGACAGCCAACAAGATGCTGACAGCGATGAAGATTACACAGACGGAGGAACACGTGAACAGAAACGTGTGAATAGACCTAAACGGTTTTTGTGTAACCTTATCAAAAGGGGGATGGCTAAGAAAGCTTACCTGCCAATCACACTGGAAGGGGTCCTCACGCGAGAAGCACTCCTGGATTGTAGTTCAGATGTATCTCTGATATCAGCCAAACTGTTTGAGGAGCTAAGGACCGCCGCGAATGGTGTTAACAGGCAAATACCCTTCGGGAAATGTGATATTACATACTCATACTGATGCTGATCTGTTTTCTTGTTGCTGTGTTCATCTGTGTTCATCTGTGACCATCTGCTCATACAAACTCATGTTCGTGCTACTGTTTATTTCCACTATATTAGGCTTAGTGTATTACTAGTTGATGTTTTTCTTAGTTAGTTCTAGATGTTATTACTGTTTTTATCTTTCATCTGTTGTTGGATGTAACTGGGACCTCGTGTACATAATCTCGTTTTCATCACATGTACCACATGCGGTGCAAATGACAATAAAGACTCTCTGACTCTGACTCTCTGACTCTGATATTGAACTGCGAGGCCTCGCAGAGACGGGTACATCCCTGACAGCTATAGCCATGTTCACATGCAGATTGGCAAAATGTCACTATACCACCCGGTATACGTGTCTAAACTTGACTCTCTCCAATTTTTGGTCGGCCAAGATTTTATTAATTGCTTCGACGCAATTATAAATTATGGTGATCAGACATTGTGGGCCACAGTGAGCGATCCACTGCCGTTCGAGGTGCCTCCACAAGGTCACTGTCTAACAGTAGGTACCGCTGAGGTCACAAGGGATTCCCCAGCCGAGAGCACAAGCCCAGTAAGTGAACCTTCAAATACAGGTGAGACGGAGGAGACTCAACAATTGGACCAGACTCTGGCCTTACAGGAGAACCTCCTCTGTGAGCTGACACATGCAGCACTCACTGAACACTACCTAGATAGGTAGAAGATGGTGTGGAGATCCAAGGAACACACACCAAAGAGGCTGTACTGTCCTCTGGGACAGGTAATTCAGCTATCAGCCAAGCTTTCAATGAAACCTTGGTTCAAGGGCATCTGAGTCCAGAAAGTGACGATCGACCAAATGCTGATACTCACTTGGACATCATTGTTGCAGATTTTGAGGACCCCTCATCAGACAAAAGGGGGGCAAACTCGCATTACCTACCACAGGTAGAAGAAGGTGTCAAGGTCCAAGGATCCCACACCAAAGACGTTGTACTGTCCTTTGGGACAGGTAATTCGGCAATCAGCCAAGCTTTCGATGAAACCTTGGTTCAAGAGCATTTGAATCTGGAACTACTCAGAAATGACATAGTTCTTACAGACTCAAAGAGCCCCTCTTCAGTCATGAAGTGGGAAGACACACACCACAACGACAGTGACCCGTCGCAGTCTGACCAGTCAGACACACTTGCGACTGCGCCGACAGTTGTGACACGCCTGAATGACGCGGAAAGAGGTAAACGTACAGAGATACGTTGGCCGAAACCTATAAGGTTCCTGTACAAGGCTCCCAATAAACTGCACAAACAGCTTAAACTAAACAAAGGCATCCTAACTCGTGCCCATGGACGGAGGTCCACACCTGTGTGTGTGGTCCCCCATGACCACAGGGGGGTGTTGTTAGGTCATGCCCATGTCAAGGACAAAGATTTCAATAACCCCACAAATGACAAAGTTCTCGCAAACTCACAGACTTCATGGGAAAGTAAGGTCGTCCAAGCACAAGATAGTAAATAAACTAAACAGTTTAAACTATATTTGTTGCGAAAAGAAACCGTTCCAACTAGAACTTAGAAACGCTAAGCATAAAACCCACAAAAAAACAAACAAACTAACCTTAACATCCGTTTAAATCTGCAGGATTTAATTGACATCGGTTATAAAGCTAAGAACTGTTTTTCTTGTGTGTGACACGTTGGAATCTGACGACCAGAGTGAGTTTGACGTAGTGAAACGTTGTTTTTAGTTGCTTAATTGCTACTTTTGTTGTTATTGAAGTTGTTATTGTTTTCTGAACACTCCCAGCCAAAAGAGGTTTTGATTGTTGATAAGTTGAAGACTTAAATGGATTTAACTATGCCAACATGCTGTTCATTTTGTTAAAGATCTCAATCTTTGAAGAGTCATTATAGATTAATACTACTTAAGGTACTATAATCTACACTGATCTCCCAATCATTTAGGTAGGACCGATTTGATCGTTTCTATTCTTGATCTATTCATTTTTATGAGTCTCGCCATAGACTTCAAAATTTATTAGGAATACCAAATCCTACGTCGCTCGTCTAAAAGACAACAGACATTTACCGTATTCTCCGGCGTATAAGTTGCACCTTTTTGCCTACATTTCTAAGCCCTGCGACTTATAGGCCGGTGCGACTTATACGTCGATTTTTCCAATATTTTGGTCATAATTTGACTTTGGTCAAAAACTCCAAAAATGGTGCAGTACCAGTTTCGGCCGCTATGGGCGCTAAGAAACCCTTTACAGTACCTACACTGTTGACATCTGCCTGGTCCAAAAATGGTGCAGTGACACAGAAGATGAAGACTTCAATGGTTTTGAATAAATAAATAAAAACCATAAAATAAATACAGTATCTGTTTCTGTCATCATTTTAAACTGAGACACGTTTTTTACTGTAATGTCAGCTAATAAAAATATATTTTTACGTGTTTATCCATCCATCCATCCATCTTCTTCCGCTTATCCGGGGTCGGGTCGCGGGGGTAGCAGCCTAAGTAGGGAGGCCCAGACTTCCCTCTCCCCAGCCACTTGGAGCAGCTCCTCTGGGGGAATCCCAAGGCGTTCCCAGGCCAGCCGAGAAACATAGTCCCTCCAGCGTGTCCTGGGTCTTCCTCTGGGTCTCCTCCCGGTGGGACATGCCCGGAACACCTCACCAGGGAGGCGTCCAGGAGGCATCCTAACCAGATGCCCGAGCCACCTCAACTGGCTCCTCTCGATGTGGAGAAGCAGCGGCTCTACTCCGAGTCCCTCCCGGATGACTGAGCTTCTCACCCTATCTCTAAGGGAGAGTCCAGACACCCTGCGGAGAAAACTCATTTCAGCCGCTTGTATCCGAGATCTTGTTCTTTCGGTCATAACCCAAAGCTCATGACCATAGATGAGGGTGGGAACGTAGATCGATCGGTAAATTGAGAGCTTTGCCTTTTGACTCAGCTCTCTCTTCACCACGACAGACCGGTACAGCGCCCGCTTCACTGCGGACGCTGCACCTATCCGCCTATCGATCTCACGCTCCAGTTTTCCCTCATTCGTGAACAAGATCCCGAGATACTTAAACTCCTCCACTTGGGGCAGGACCTCCTCCCCGACCCGGAGAGGGCATGCTACCCTTTTCCGGCTCAAGACCATGGCCTCGGATTTGGAGGAACTGATCCTCATCCCGGCCGCATCACACTCAGCTGCAAACCGCTCCAGTGAAAGTTGTAAATCACGAACTGATGAAGCCAGTAGGACCACATCATCTGCAAAAAACAGAGAAGCGATTCTAAGGTCACCAAAACGGATCCTCTCAACACCTTGGCTGCGCCTAGAAATTCTGTCCATAAAAGTTATGAACAGAATCGGTGACAAAGGGCAACCTTGGCGGAGTCCAACTCTCACCGGTGAGAGTTTTATGTGTTTATCTTTAAAGATAAATGATTAAAGACACAAAATATACAAAAATTATGTTAATTCATTAATGAAAAGTTCAACTAAGACACATCAAACAAAATACTGTAGTTTTTATGTGATAATCTTGTCAAAAGTCCTTCCAAACAATTTGGCAGCCAGTCCATTTTGGGCAAAACACCAGTTCACGTGAGGTGCGACCTATAGGCCGGTGCGACTTATACGTTGATTTTTCCATTTAATTGGGCATAATTAGGTTGGTGCGACTTATACTCCGGTGCGACTTATACGCCGACGAATACGGTAGACCAAACTATATTTCATTTTTCTATTTTAGTTTAACCTAAACTAAGTAATGAATGGAGGAATAGTTTGAAAGAAGAGGCCTTCGTTACAGAAGCCCTCCAAAAACTCTATAGGTATAGATCCCTACATCTGATTTTTACAGCATTGATCCACCCCTTAATTGGTAATTGTAGCTGATCTAAACCATGATAGCTTACATACCAGGTGCATATAGGTAAGGCTTAATGTAAAATCCCAATCATAAGCCCATCTAAAACCACATGTTCATGACACATTGAACCATGGTGGTACCGACTGGAAGCCCTCCAGCCTGCAACCTTCGATGTGGGGACCTGCTACTCCAACGTTGGTCTTCAACCTTCATCCAAAGGTCGCCTTGTAACAGTTTTGTGAGACAGGCTTTTGTTTGGGGTGCCAGCCAGGTCTCTCTCCTGACATATAAGATGTCTAACTATATAAATAATATATTTGCCCTTTAACACAAAACTAGAACAAAGGATGTTAAACACTTAATGTGATCACACCCTTACACTAAATGAAATAAACCCATCAACTACATAATGATTTTTTTTTTTCAAAATCAAGTGTATTTACCCCTGGATACAAACAAAAATCCTCATAATAATTCATACAAAAGAAAGCAATATTTAACGAACTTAGTACTGTATTTATTCAATTCCATAGCCCGGTGCTCGGCGGCACACAAAGTTCAACAATCCTGCTGCAGCAAACAGGTGGCAATATATTTATCCACTCAAACAAAACAACAATTCATCAAAAAATAATAATCACTTAACTTTACGAGGAACATGGCTCGAGCAGTTAATCTCTGTCCCAAAACCAGTGCTTGGCGGCACACAAAGTTTTAAACAAAACAATAGTTCATCCAATAATAATCACTTAACTTAAAGAGGAACGTGGCTCGAGCTTGAGTCCAGCAGTTAATCTCTGACACTAGCACTTTGAGATTTTCATTAATGAAAAGTGCGTTATAAATTGAATTCATTATTATTATTATTATTATGGAAAAATTGGCTCTTTTTCATGTTTACAGTTAGATTTGCCATCTCCAGTTTGTCAAAAACAGCTTGTAGGTCAAACATGTGCTGTTCTGGTGTGGTAGAATAAATAATGATGTCATCCAAGTAGACAAAACAATTGCTTCCTCTCAAGTCTCCTAGAACTGTCTCCATTATACGTTGGAAGGTGGCAGGTGCATTTTTTAGTCCGAAGGGCATCACTTTAAATTGGTATAAGCCAAGAGGACAGATAAAAGCAGTCTTTTCACGACTTTCTTCATCCATTTTAACCTGCCAGTAGCCACTGTTGAGGTCCAAAGTTGTGAAAACAGCTGCTCCATGTAGTGATTCCAATATTTCTTGGAGGTTAGGGATGGGATAAGCATCAGTGTGTGTAGCAGCATTTAGTTTTCTGTAATCTACACAGAATCTTGCTTTTGGTTCTTGCTTTTTTTGGTACTAGGACCACTGGAGCAGCATACGGAGAAGTAGATGGCTCTATAATATCTTTTTCCAACATCTCTTGTATATGCTCCTTGATGATCTGAAGCTTGATGGGTGACACACGGTAAGGTTTTTGTTTGATAGGTACTTGGTGCGTGAGGAAAATCTTGTGTGTGAGAACTCCCGTGCGATCCAAAGTATGGGTATAAACATTCTTATTGTGTTGCAGTTGATGTAACAATTATCTTTTTCCAAAATCATCCAGATGAGCATTATCTATGGCTACTTCCAAGAGGTCCTGGCGTATAGGAGAAGATGTTAATAGTGGTGGACGCATTGCAGAAAAGAAGGCAATATGAGGTTGAAATAGCTCTTTGGGCTTTGAAGCAGATGCACTTATAAATGGATAATGGTGATTTTTGTTCGTTTTAAACCAGTAACTATGTTCAGAGACGTCAAACTGTAAGCCAGAAAATAAAATAAAGTCAAGTCCCACTACAGCCGAGAAAGCCAGGCTCTTTGTAGGCAGGATCACACAAGGCAATGTCATTGTTTCAGATTGTATGGTCAGAGTAAGATCACTCCATCCCAGTGGTTGCCGGCCTTTTCCATCTCTTCTTTTCACAAAGGTTCTCTGGTCCATGGTTTGAGTACATTATGAGGATCCCTTACTCCTGACCAAATATCCTCATTTATCAGGGTGTAAGATGAGCCTGTGTCTAAGATGGCAGTTCCTTTCCAATGACCCACTTTCAATGGAATCACCAACTGACAAGGCAGAAGGGTGTCATCAGTTGATTTCGAATAGCTCACAGAGGCAGTAGCTCTTGTCTGCTCTGGGAGAGTCAATGAGTGGGATGGTGCTTGACATTGATTTTGAGAATTACTAGGAGTCTGTGCCTCTGAAGAATTTGCAGTTTGCATCCTTTGTTTATTAGCCTTCCACTGTGGACAGGAAGCAGGTGCATGGTGTCCTTTGCAGCGCCAACAGTACACTTGAGATGGTGGTCGATTGGAGGCAATTGGATTCTGCTCAGTTGATGAACTTTTCATAATTGGTGATGCAGCAGCCTCACTGATAGTTTTTTTTTTATTGTTTTCCACAAACTTTTCCTCTGTTCATATTGCAGTTGATTCTGTTGGTCTTTCTCCAGTTGCTGTCCCAGGCGGACAAGTTCATCCACTGAAGTAACTCTATTTCTCAGTTGGCTGGCTAGTTGAGGGTTGATGTTTTTCAAGATTAATTTAACAACTTCCTCTTCACTTATAGTTGTCTTCCAACGTTTGCACAGTGATTGATACATGTAGGCAAAGTCTCTGATGCCTTCATCCTCTTTTTGGATTCTGTTGCCTACTCTCTCAGCCAGCTCATCCTCATAATCCTCTGATAAGAAAGCTGCACGGAATTGTTTGTTGAATTCTCTCCAGGTTTGTATTTTATGACGTGCCACATCCCACCAGTCCCTGGAGGTACCATGTAATATGTTACGAAGAGTAGCCATAAGCTCTTCATCAGTGAGTGGATTGAAGGCCAAAAAATCCTCACACCTCTCTAGGTACTGAAGGGGATCAGCAGAGTCCTCAATTTTTCCAAAAGTTGGAAACTGTAGTTTGATAGGGCTTTTTCCCAATATTCTGTTTCTGGTTTCGCCTTGGATGGTTGAACTTCCAGTAGACTCAGGCAGATCATCCTGTTTACCATCTCTTACTGTTGACTGCAATCTAGGATGGTCTACAACAACCTTTAGGTGTTTCTCTCGAAGTAGGTCATCTGGGTAGATTTGTACACCTGCATGTCCAGTTGAAGTAGTTGCTCTTACACTGTGAATTTCCTCAGCCATGGAGTGTAAAGTGTTAAGACAGACAGAAAGTTCTTCTTTTACTGGGTGGATGATATCAGGTATGAGTTTTGTAGTAATTTCAGCATACTGTTCCTTTAACCGCCATCCCAGTGAAGTGTCAAACTGTGTTCTCAAATACTCCACGCGTTGGTCCACATGCTTAACAAGCTCTCTTTGCTGCTTCAGAAATGAGTCTGTTAGTTTTGTGCTCATTTGATCCATTTGAGCAGCAATTCTTCTTGAAAACTGTTCAAAGTCTGTTTTCAACTCCTCCATTTTTTTAAGCTGTTTCTGGTCATCCTGTGCAACAGTATTTGTCCTTCCATCCGTGTTCCTGTTTTCTATTCCAGAGTCTAGGGCTATTAGAGGAGCAATATGCTCTGGCAGATCGACCAGTTCCATATCCAAAAGTGAATAACTTGTGAGGTAATCCAACGGGACGGCTTGATGTGCTGATGCAGGTTCCAGGTCCACCAGCGTAGCAGATCTGGCAGCCATTGTGTAATCCTTTTGTTGGTTGTATAATTCTTTACAAGTTGTTTATCTTTTTATTTGATGAGTTTAAACATTCAATGTCTTTATTTACTTTCATGTCCCATCTGGGGTGCCACTTTTTTATGTAACAGTTTTGTGAGACAGGCTCTTGTTTGGGGTGCCAGCCAGATCTCTCTCCTGACATATAAAATGTCTAATTATATAAATAATATATTTGCCCTTTAACACAAAACTAGAACAAAGGATGTAAAACACTTAATGTGATCACACCCTTACACTAAATGAAATAAACCCATCAACTACATAATGTTTTTTTTTTTCAAAATCAAGTGTATTTACCCCTGGATACAAACAAAAATCCTCATAATAATTCATACAAAAGAAAGCAATATTTAACGAACTTAGTACTGTATTTAATCAATTCCATAGCCCGGTGCTCGGCGGCACACAAAGTTCAACAATCCTGCTGCAGCAAACAGGTGGCAATATATTTATCCACACAAACAAAACAATAATTCATCAAAAAATAATAATCACTTAACTTAACCTTCCTAGCGGGTTGAGATCCCGCACGTATTTATGATGTTAACGGGTCAGTTGTGACCCGTCTTAAATCAGCCAAAAAATGCCCTCAAAACAGTGTTTTTTAAAGAAGTATTAGAACACATCTCTAAAATAACATATGTATGACAAAGTTAGTGAGGTCACAGTGTGTTTATGATTTCAGTTTTGACACTGAATATTGGTTGATAGTCTTATAGCATAACTGGGTCACAAATGACCCCAGCGCGGCAAGTGCGTGTTGTTTTATAAAAAATAAAAAATAAATTTAAATTTAAAAAAATATTTTTTATTTACTTAAATAAAGGTTCCAGACAAAGTCAAAAAGCCTTGATACAAAAAAAAAATATTTAAAAGACAGTATCATGATTTAAAATTCAAAACGGGTCACTACGGACCCTAACACCGTAGGAAGGTTAAAGAGGAACGTGGCTCGAGCAGTTAATCTCTGTCCCAAAACTAGTGCTCGGCGGCACACAAAGTTTTAAACAAAACAATAGTTCATCCAATAATAATCACTTAACTTAAAGAGGAACGTGGCTCGAGCGCGAGTCCAGCAGTTAATCTCTGTTCCAAAACCAATGCTCGGCGGCACACCAAGTTTTAATAATCCACAGAGGTCGCAGATGAAAAACAGCTGGTTTGTTTCACTCACGCTACCGACGATGGGGGGGGAGAAGACAGTTCAAACAGAAGCAATTTTGTTGCATCCAGTCGAGGCTCCAGTAATCCAAAATCACATTGTCCACACTCCCAAACAGCTGAAGATGACACACCCCGTTGCGCTTCACGCTTCCTTCCACTTCCTTTCACATTTTTCAAAAAGGGGCGTGTTCACCGGTGGACCAGCTGGTTTATCTGTCAGCGTGTTAGGGGATAATTGATCCAAAACAATAAAGGGGTTGAGAAATTTAGGATTTTAGGCGCATAATATTTATTGGTGAAGGTTCAGGCTATTACAGCCTCCTCTGCGTCAATCGAGGGGTCCCCTCTATATGCTGATTAGAAAACCATTCTTGCTGATGAAATCAATAACCCCAATCGTTGTGGAATTACCGCTGTGGATTATAAGACTTTGTTTTCCAAGGGATCACAGACTCAGTTTTCCATGGGTTAACAGACTATGTTTCCAAAGGATTGAAAGCTTACCGCAATGGGATTACTTATGAACAGCATGGAATTTCCAAAAACATTATGGGAGTATAATTTTGATTTTTTTTCTTCCACTTGCTGGATTACATAGAGGTCAGAGACATTCGGTGGTATCCTTTCATGTTGGAACTCATCTCCAAAGACAGGGGATGACTTCCAAAAAGGGGGACTGTAGCAATACAGCACTCTCATGTCTGTTATGGGATTTAAACCTCTTCACATCTCTTTGAAATTCTGAGTGTTACACTTTTCTTGAGCTCTGAAGAAGACAAGCGGACACTATTTTGTTACAATTATTTTGAATTAATGGACACCAATCAATCAGAAAGAACTTTCTTTTAATGTGTGTTAATTCAGAATTGATCAACAGTATACTTTTGTCATTTAATGATGATCTGTTACTTGCATGAGTTTGACCCTTCTGCTGGTTTATTTTTCAGTACAGTAGGCTTTGAATCTAAGGTACAAGTCAAGGAAACTTTTCACTTCCTTCTCTGTTTTGTCTATCAAGCTAGACATAATTTTCACTTCACAGGCCAGTCCATCTGGCCGCTTATGTAAACACTTTTCCTGTTGTCCTTCAGAGACCTTCTGCCTATGGGGATGAAAAATCCATCCGTTAGTTTGTTAAACCAGCCAGTAGCCATTCAGGAGGTGGATAGACTCCGCCTTCCATATAAAGGGACACTTCCTGTAGTCTCATTAGTGCGTTGGAGAGAACTAACTAAACAACTTGGTTTTCTCTGGAAGCTGGAGACGTTGTGGTCATTTTGTCAATTAGACCTACGTTCTCAGCAGAGTCACAGTAAAGCCTTGCTGTGCCTCATTCACTCATTTCTGAAAGAATTTGTTTTCTGGGAGTTTTATTTTGAAAGCTCAGTCAGGAGCTGGCCCTGTTCCTGCCGGGAGAAGCTCTTTTTGCT
>JBBPBX010055706.1:9933-23014 GCA_038048925.1 Garcialebias charrua
TTTGTCTCCTCCAGGCTCGACTACTGCAACTCCCTGTTTATTGGAATCCCTGGCAAAAACCTTCAGAAACTTCAATATATTCAAAACAGTGCAGCAAGGATCTTGTTGAGAGTTCGTAAATTTGAACATATTACGCCCATTCTCCATAACCTTCATTGGCTTCCTGTCACCTACAGAATTCAGTACAAAACTGCTCTCATTACACATCAATGCTTACACGGAACTTCACCAGATTATCTGAAGGATATTCTTATTCCATACTCATCCACCCGTTCGCTGCGGTCACAGAACAGCAATCTCCTTCACATTCCGAGAACCAAATTAAGGACCATGGGAGACCGGGCTTTCAGTGTGGCTGCCCCCGCCTGTGGAACTCTCTTCCTGACTGTCTAAGAGCCCCACAGTCTGTGGTTGACTTTAAAGCCTGGTTTATACTTCTGTCTTACGTCTTTTACCCCCCGTTGAGTGAGAATTTGAGTGATAAAAGGTTGCACAACTTCTGGCTGCACTCCTGCTGTGATCCCCCGGTGACAGCCTGTCTTGAATGCAGCGTCTTGCAGTTCTGCTTGGGGGCCACGTACAAGACGGGAGCGGCTTGAAGACCTTTCTTTTCAACCAAGCATACTCTACCTCCTCATGATTCTACTTTTGATCTTAGCTGATATTGTTATTGATTTTAATTGTTTTATTATTTGTTTTATTGTCATTTAATTATGTTGCTCCTTGTAGCACTTTGAGATTTTCATTAATGAAAAGTGCGTTATAAATTGAATTCATTGTTATTATTATTATTAAGTCTCATATTTTGTGTGACTGGTTGTACAGGCCTGTGGCCTTCTTAGAGGCCTTGATGAATGTAGATGACGGCTCCTACTTCAAGCATGGCTCCAAATCAGCCATCTTTCTAGCCATGATGGAGGAGAGGGTACCATCTAGTGCCAAGCTATTCCTAGTCTTTGTTTTGTTGAGGCCCACCACCGAAAAAACCCTCTCTGCATCAGCATTCGAATGTGGGAGGACGAAGACCAGCTTTGAGGTGCAGCAAGCCTTGGAAATCTGAGTACTCCTGTCAACTGTGACAAATGAACCAAGAATACAATGGAAATATGCTCCCAAGTGACGTTTTCTTTTAAGTCCTTTAGCCAATTGATCCCTGTATCACTGTATCTTCCATAGTGCTTCAAATGTACAGGTATCAGTAATGTTTGAGAGGCTATTTCTACTGTGTTCTTGGTGTTAAAAAATAAGCTTTACCTTATCTTTCCATATAGCCATTTCAGCCCAGAAACTCTCCATTTCAAATTCTTCTGGGTGCTGCAGTGGTGGCAACGTCATTGTCTGGTACTCCAGAAACTCCTCTGCCAGTAGCTCATGCTCCTCTGGTCCATGGTAGGGGAGCAGGTGGGGAAACCTATGTATGAGCAAAGAGTTACACGTTTTTTATTTTCTGATAGTCATCAACCAACAGCAGAAAATAAATAAAAGCATTTTAAAAGAAAAGCCACATAGGGAAATCTCATTTACATAAAGACAAAATGCCTTGTAAAATTCAAGATAAGTAGTAATTATTGAAAAACCCTAACCTCTCAACAAAGTAAAGGACGTCATCTATGCTGCATTCAGACCTCTGTCGAACATCAACATACGTTACATGTCTCAGTAGTGGTTCCTGTAGGGGCAGCTTCTTTATGGCATAGTCTACAGCTCTGAGCAGAAATGTTAAAGCAGCCTCATGGAAGTTATTTGTTGTGGTGTGATGTCTCCATCATCTAGCAACTTGTTCAGCTTAGCCCTGGTGGTGAAGCCAATGTTCAGCTTTCTTCCTGCCAAACAAATAGAGCTAACATAAATACAGTGTTATGCTAATGATCAGAGAGACATATTGGACAAGAAGTCATGTTAGGCTGATTGGTAACTCTAAATTGACCCTGGGTGTGAGTGAAACAGGTCCCTCTTGTAAATGAGTCCCCGTGGCTCAACGAGGCTAGCCTGTATAAATAAAGGTTGAATGAATGTGGTGTTGGGCTACTGGGAAAGTCATTCTTAATAAAATTAATAAAACTTAGCAGGTTTCTCATCAGGAGGTGAGCACCATATTGGGTTCCCCCATACTCACTTGTAATATTAGTTATCAAAAATAATCATGAATAATTTGCTGAGAGTTGCTGCTCTTGGGGGGACACTGTTTGTTGCTGTTCTTCTGCCTGTCCTGTCTCCTGGTCTTCCATGTATTCTTCTGTTGCTCTTCTGCTTGTTGTTGTTCTGTTGGTTGTGTTTCTCTCTGTCTTTTCTGATTTTGTTCGTTTGTTAAATAAAACAAAATGCTTTGCTTTTGTCCCACCGATGGTCTTATTTTACTGGACATTTTAGAATCCTTTAAAGGATTTAAATGGTTAATCATCATGCTGGTTTAATAAATGTACTCAGTTAACAAGATACCATTATCTACTTGTGTTTATTCTTAATTTTCAATTCAATCTTACCTGCTCTTGGTGCTGATAGGCAGACATCCGGCTAGCCAAACGTGCTAAATAAACCATATACAGTAATATGGTTCATTTAGCACGTTTGGCTATCACACTTTATTTCCCTAGTTTCTCTGCTCCGTGCATCTAATTTTTCCTTTCTTTCTAACATGTTTGATATTAATGTAATTTAATCCACTCACCTTTCCTCCTGGGAAGAGTCAGACCGCAAACACCGAGCTACATCAGCTTCGTCAGTAACTTTCTGCTGCTCTGGAAACTTCCTGCAAACTGTTGCAGGTAGATGGAAGGTTGGAGCAAAAATACGGACTGGATAACAACGTGGATGTGCTTCACAAGGGTTGTGGTGAAAACGTGGAGCGGACTAGTGTATTTTCCCAATACGGAAGTGGAACGGAGTTGAGATTTTGACGTTGGTCAGTTTTCAGCGTGAGGAATGTGAATGCGGCGTGAGAGCGTGTGAAAACCCTCGAATGCGTGTGTCTCACGGTCATTGCGTGAGAGTTGGCAGCCCTGCTGACATCCTCACTCCATTCCTCAAAGTAAAGTGTAGCCAATTCCATCCTATTTTTATTTAATGTTTAATTACCAGCTTAGCTAAATCCCTATTAACAACAGGAATGTGGGGTTACTGTTACTGAACCAGCAATCTTAAAACTGTCATCTGAACAATCCTAGCTTCACCCTACGGTGAGGTTTTTCAGCTTTCTTCATGGACCTGACATAGAGTCCTGACAACAACTTCACAGCTGTCTCCTGAGTTTTGCATGAAACTGAGAAGAGCAGCATGTTAGAAGGATCACAAAATATGAGCTGTTTTATTTAAGTGTGGAAAATCTGTTTCTATAACGTGAGTACACAAAAAAAAGATCGTGTTGCTAATAGGCTAACGTTAGCCGCTAACAGGTAGCAACAACACAACGCGATCAAACTAACGTTACTTACCCTCGTAGTTGCGCAGGAAACTTGAGATATGCAATTTAAATCCCTTGTTACGTTTGCTTGTCGGAGCAAGGGACCAGACGTCAATGATACGATGAACATAGCTGATACGTGTCTTGGGCAGCCCTTGTACATTCAGACAGCACCATTTTCACTGAGACCGGGGCTAGACAGGAAGCTGGAAATCACCTTTCTGGTCAATGCGCAAGTGATTTACGACACTTGTGCACAGAGCCTATTGAACATATAAAAATAAAGTAAAAAAGAAAATAAAACAAAAATACAGAGATAAATAAATGCGAGTTACAGAGTTAAGTTGTATTCATTACAGATATTTCTTGTTTTTATAGCCTTTTTGTTATTCGAGTCTGAGATTGATTCAAGATACAGTTTCACATCCATTACAAAGAGATCAAAAAAGGGTTTCCTATGCATTACTTTACTTTTATGTATGTGAAACTTAGCAAGAAACAAGATCAAATTTATCATAAATATGTGAGAGGATTCTTTCGTCTTGAAATCTAAGATACCAAACAGGACATTTTCAAAATACAGAAGGAAACCTGGTTGGATATTATTGGATATTAGGGCAACAATAGCTATGTTTACATGGACATAAGTAATCGGATCAAACGGCCGATCGGATCAAAAGTGCGTCATGTAAACACCCTGGTCTGGTTATTTTTTGTGTATTCGGCGTGATCCGGCCTAATTTGCGATCCGTTCGAAACGGGTGGTTTACGCCGATCCGTAGCCCGATGTGTGCGCATGTAAACACATATTCTGTTCCTTTTATCGGACTGCGCAAAACTGTCCTGACTGCGCATGTGCGCAGCTGCGCACCCCTCCCCCCCTACGTGTTTCCTTTTCCGCCTGGCTAGTGTGTAGATGTTAACATGGCGGCGAAGCAGAACTGGTCGATGAGCGATACCACATTTCTAATAGAAACGTTAAAAGAGCTCAAAATTATTGAACGCCTTGACGGTCGAAAGTGTAGGAATACGGAGCTATTTAAGCTAGTACACGACAAACTGGAAGAAGCCGGAATCCACAGAACCATCGAGCAAATAAAAAATCGGTGGAAGAGCCTGAAAGCTAAGTACTACAAGGCTAAGACCCAAAACGGCAGAAGTGGCTCCGACTAGGGACTCTGCCTGCTCTGCCTCCCCTCCCATTTGAACTGCCTTAACACAAAAAACTTTCTCACACATTACCACACAACACAAAGTTTTTAACACTGGACTCTGTGTCATCAAACGGGTTATTCACTAAACTCTCGGTCATGTACTCATTCAGTTTGCACTACTTCTCATATTTGCACTAATGTTTGTATTACATTACTGCCTATAGTCATACTACTGTTTACATTCACTGTTTACATTTATTAATACTGTTTACATTTATTACTACTGCTTTACATTTATTACTACTGTTTACATTTACACTACTTTTATCTACACTACTGCAGATACATATACAGCATTCTCTGACTAGCCTTATCTAAGGATGCCAAATGTGCCTTATGTGCCTTACTTCATATGCCACTTTGCCTCTATACCAACATCAACTACCTCATACATATACTGTGTACATTAACTTATATGCTGCTGTGCCACTCTTTGCAAATGTCAACGCTAGAAACTTCAGTTTATTTTATAGATATACGTTTTTATACTTTTTATACTACTATGCAAAAACTCAGGACAGTATTACACTTTTATTATTTCATTTTATGCTTATGTTCATTGGGTGTTTGGTGTTTTAGGGGTGTTTGGTGTTTCAGTGTTGGTGTAAATTTTCATACTTTTATACTATTATGAAAAAACTCAGGACAGTGTTACACTTTTTTACTATTTTATGCTTATGTTTATTAAATGTTTTAGTGTTTAGTGTTTAGATGGTTACTGTTGCACCGAGGGACTGAGAGAAACGCAATTTCGGTCCTGTGTATGTCCTGTACATATTGCAGTTCTGACAATAAAGTTGACTTTGACTTTGACTAGGGCTGTGCGATATGACGATATATATCGTGGGGACGATAGAAACGTGTCTATCGTGCTACTTTCCTTCTATCGTCTCTATCGTGATAAATAAGAATAAAAAAATAACTGTCGCAAAGAAGCTTCATATGGGGTTTTGCGAGATGACGGCGCTGCTTTATGTTTGACGCACGCGCGGGTTTGCGACACATGCTTTACGTTGTTAAACTCGAGAGCAACAGAGCCGCAGGCGCATGAAGCCGGTGTCTCAACAAGGAGAAAACAGCTGCACAGGCAGCCCAAGAAGAATAACTTTTACCAAAAAGAGGGGGAAGCTCACCTTGTTAGCTTCCATTATTTCGCTCCGCTGAAACTCTGAGACAAAATGGGTCCAGAGGACACGAACCCAGAGTCCAACCGAGTCCGAACTCGGGTCCAGTTAACCAATACAAAACAGACCAGAGACACAACAGAACCGCAATCAAACGCAACGTTTTCTCTTTTCTGTTTCTTGCTTTGTTTACTCAAACTTCAGAGCGGATTTCTTCTTCGTGAGTTTCATTAGCAGCTGTTGTTTTACCGCCACCTGCAGGAAAAATTTGGACCAAAGTAGAAAAGGAGTTGTTTGTTAGTTTATTCATTTTATAAAATGAAATACAACAAAACGTATTCATAATAGAAAAAAATAAAAAAATAAAATGAAAGGTAGCAGATGAAGAATAAATCTTATTAAATCTGCTCCTTATTCATCTAATAACAGTTCAAACAATATTTTCTATAATAACAAAATAAGTAAATAACTCGGTCAATTTTCAATTCACATATATCACACATTAAATTATATTCATTTATTTTTTTTAGCAATTCATTTTTTACCAGTTTCTTAAAGGACAACACCCACCGTGACAGTAACAATTCACCATATTGGAGAATTACTGTAGTATTTTATGAATTTTATTTTCATTTTTGCATTTGGGCCAGGCGAGGGTTAAAAAAAAAAAAAAAAAACAACCCACTCCCGAATGAATCCGGAAACCTGGCCGAAGAGTCCCGAAGGGTCATGCCTTTTGTTACATTGATCTCCACCCAGAAAGCAAGGCAGAAGGTAGGAGTGAGTTTCCATGGAGGTTTATGAGAGTGAGAGTAAAACTGCATATTTCCTGGTGCATTTTTGTGTACAACTGGACCAGTGGTCTGCTTTTATTTTTTATTTATTTTATAGACCTTTTTAATAAGATATAACACCGCTGCGACTGTTGCTGGCTGCTCTCCTCTCCTCTGCCCAGAGAGGAGCGAGCCGCGCGGCTTCTCCCTGGCTCCCCGTTCCGCTGCGTCAGCTTTGAAGTTCGTGCCGGGGCTCGGTTCTGTCCCAGCCTTGTTGCTGGAGCACGGGGAAGCACGGGGAAGCACGGGAGAGCACGGGAGAGCACGGGGAAGCCCGCGCGCTCAGAGCTCCGCGCTGCGGCTGCCTTTCTACTCCCGACCTGTCTGGTCAGGGGAGAGATTAAAAAGCCGATGCGGAAATGAATGAATTTGTCGCGATCAAGCGAATTAAACTAGTATGTCTACGTGGATGCTGCTCAGAATATGACAGACATCAGTGAGCAACCGCTTCTCTTTTTTTTTCCTCTCTTAGAGCAGCGGTCATGGAAGTTGATGAAGGCTTATTAAAACTCCGCCTGTAACTCCAAGGCGGAATCTTTAGTGATGTGAATGCCCATATTTGGAGAGGGGCAGATCTTCCCGGAGCTTCTGCTAAAATCTGCTATAAATCATGAAATAACACATTTTGCATTATTTCTCTACAATATAAATAAACGCTCCTGTATTATTTTTAAATAAACTAATAAATATTAATGGCGATGCAATTTGAAAACATGGTGGGTCATGGACTTTAAATACAAGGAATGATTTGGCTTCCTTAACATTTGTCATTTGGCATTAAGTCATTCCATAATCGTACTCCTTGAATTAAGGTAGATCTTAGGTAGATCTAGTTTCTACTTTGGTCCAAATTTCCTTGTTCTTTTTGTTCACATTCTTATAATTGTAACTATCTGTAGTAAAATAATAAAATAAAAAAACTTTGGTCCAAATTTTTCCTGTACACACACACACACACATCGTGTTGTATATATCGTGATGTATATCGTTATCGTGATATAAAAAAGTCCATATCGTGATATATGATTTTTTCCATATCGCCCAGCCCTAGTTCCGACCCCGCCAGTTTTCCATTTTATGAGTTGGACGAACTCATGAGAGATAGGCCACTTGCCAACACGGTAGGCAGCGGTGTTGAAATAAATTATGAGGAGGAATCTGAGGACTACAGCCCCGAAGCTAACCAAGAGCATAGCATTGTTTCTGGTAAGTTAGCCTCCTCAAAACACATTAACCCTTTGTACTGGAGTAATTAGAATACAACGAATATGTCAAAATGTAATTATAAAAAGAAATAAGAGTAGCTTTAAGGCTGGCAAAAAATATATTATTATGGGGATTGGTGGCGCAGAGGTTAGAGACGATGGGCCTGGGATCCACCCTCATTCACCCCACTCTGGGCCCTGAGCAAGGCCCTTAACCCCCATCATGTTCTCCCTAAACAGGTCTCTTTTGAAAATGAGTTGTCATCATGACCCAGGATAAGGGTAAATGAAAGAAAAAAAATACCACCAAGGATTGTGCACAGTAGAGAACATGAGAACTATATTGTAGATTATAACAATACCCAACTAACCACATAAATAACCTAACAAATAATACCAGGGGCCCAGTTAAACTTTATTTTGTTTGTTTTTCAGATGATGAGTCCAGCTTTGAAGAGGCATCTGGCAGCAGCACACAGCAGGCAGTGGCAGAAAACGTTCAGGAGAGGAGGACCTCAAGGAAGAGTACTGTAAGTTGTTGTGTGTTCCAGATGACAAAAACAGTAACCAATTTTTGTACAGTTTAGGGGAATTGTTAGTACTGCGTTCAAAAAAGTAATAGTGTTTAACATCATTGCAGGACCACGAGGGAACTCCGGTTATGCAGGTGCCTTGCAGACTTGGGCCACAGAACAGCAAGCCTTCTACCAGATGATGCAGGAGTCCCACCATAAATGGATCGAGGAGCAACAGGAACGATGTCTTGAAAGAGAAGAGAGGCTCTTTGTAAGGTTTCTAGGAGAAACCACACAATCTACTGAGCGTGTGGTGAGGCAGTGTTTTGATGGATTAAAGTCCATCATGACTGAAATGACCCCACCTCCACATGGAAGGTTTCCAATGCCTCCCTTCCCTCAGCATCAGTACCCAGGCCAAAGTGGGTCTGCTCAATTTCCTCAGAACCCAACCTACAACTCAGATTACCACCTCCATGACCTAGGTTAAAGACATCAGCTGAGCTAAACTCAGCCACCCACATACACCAGAAATCCATGCAAATAGAAAACTTACTGAAGTTACAGGTTACTGTAGCTTTAAATTACCAAAAGAATGTTTTTTGTGTGTGATCATTACAAGATGTGATCTTTGAACATCCTGTGTATTTTTTGCACAAAGTTTTTGAATGTTGTATTTTTGTATTTCTGATCTACCTCAAATTGCACATGTTTAAACATGTTTTCAAGCAAGCTATATCATTGGTTTACAAGAATTTGTTAAAATGTTTGTTACATTAAAGAGCTCAGATGTTCACTAGTATTTGCAGTTTTTTTATTGTAGTTTTTTTAAGGTGAAAATATCATTATACAAATGTTTACTGCATGTGAACACCAATACATCACAAGTATTTCTTGAATACCGGTACTTTAAAAGCCCCTTTAACGCAGATGGCCTGTACGGAGTGGAAAGTTGGTTGACATATATGCAGTCAATGCCTCTCTTGCACCATTTCCACCAACACTGCACTGAAGATTCACCGGCTGGTTAGGCTGAGGGAAGTTGTTTGCACGGTCACGAGCCTCGTCCAACCAGTTGGTGTTGCCATAATCCCGCTCCCTCTGGCAGAAGTTGTGGAGTGCACAACAGGTGGCAATCATGGTTGGAGCAAAGGTGAAATGAAAGTCACTTCTTTTTAGAAGAACTCTCCACAGAGACTTCAGCAATCCGAAGGTCATCTCTACCCCCACCCTGACAGCGCTGAGGTAAACATTAAATGACACTTGTTCAGGAGTCAGACGAGGAGAGTTCTGGTATCCTTTGAGCAGCCAGTCCAACAGTGGGTATGCAGGATCACCAACGATGAAGAGACGGACGTCCTTTCCTTCAATGTTCCTCACAGACTGCAAAAAAAAGGACATGCTAATATTTAGTGTTCAACTTTTAATTTGTTTAAAGGCATGGTTCAAACAAATTTTATTTTAAATAAAACTTTACAGCTAATTACAGTATGTCTACTGATATTCTAAGCTGTAATAGTTGTAATAATAAATACAGTACAATATACCATAGTACATTTTAGCCATACATTTTGGCAACTTATTTATAGACATGGTTCAAACAAACATTTTTTTTTAAATATAACTTTACAGTTAAGTATCTCTACTTTGAGATACTTAGCTGTAATAGTTGTAGTAATAATAAATACAATTTAGTAAATTTTAGCCATACATTTTGGCAACTTTTAATTAAAAGACATGGTTCAAACAAACATATTTTTTAAATTAAAACTTTACAGCTAAGTATCTCTGCATTGAGATACTTAGCTGTATTGGTTGTAATACTCAATACAATCTAGTTAATATTAGCCTTACTTTTGGCAACAGATGAGCCCTTTCATAGAGGTCTGACTGGCGCAGGACATTGGCATCATGGGCACTGCCTGGCATCTTGACACTGATGCCCCAGAAACTGAGGAAAACCGAGGAAGAATAGTAATTAATAACAAATACAGACAGTTATCACGCACAGACAGGTAGAAAAGAAAAGAAAAACAAGTTTATTAAAGCATTTTTATTGTCTTACCAACACTTGTTGTCCACAACAGCTTGGAGGACATAGGATGGCCAACCTTTACGGTTAACAAAGTCTTTATATCCATCAGAGGGGGGAAGAACCGGTATGTGAGATCCATCGATGAGACCCATAATCTGAGGGATGTGATGTGATGCCTCAAAACCTCTGGCAATCTCCTGTGCCTCCATGTCAGTTGGTGGTCGGATCAGCTGTTTGACTGGCCCTCTCACCATGTTTTTACAAAACATGTACACACAGTTTTTAACGCTGCTCTTACTTATTCCAAACTGATTTGCAATGACTCGATATTCAGCACAGCTGCCCAGTTTATACAGAACAACCGCAACTCGCATCATGAGCGGAATCGGAGTTCTAACAGTCACCTCCTCTGGGGCTAAATGACTCTCCATCAAAGTACACAATTTTGTGAAAGACGTACGTGTCATGCGAAAATTCTGCTTCCACTCCTGGTCGGTGAACTGCATGAGTACCACACGCTCCCACCAGTCTTGACTTCGGACTTTCATCCACTGATTTCTGGTCTGTTGTGGAGGAAATGGCAGCTGCATTAAACTTGCCGGCAGAAAAGAACTTTCTCTCATGTATTTCTCCTTCCGCGCTTTCATCCTGCGAAGTAAAAAGACTAAAAGCATGCGTTGCTTTGCTTGTAATTCAATCAGGGAGTGCAGTAACACCACCATCGCCGTCATTACAAGTTTGCGCGGGTCCATTTTTTGGCGCTTCTGTCTGTTTACTTTCGTCCCGGAAGTAACTTCTTCTTCTGTGGTTTTAACGGAAGTAACTTCTTCTTCTGTGTTTTTTTTAAGGGGAGTGTACCACTCTGCGCATGTCAGAACTTCTGATCAGAATAAAAGCCTGCTGCATGTAAACACTCGTCATGAACGGATTGTGCACATGTAAACGGTACTATCTAATTATGCAATCAGAGCACATTTCAATCCGGTCACAGAATTTTGCCCATATAAACATAGCTAATGTCCTTCCAAAACTTCAGTGAGTATGTACACTTCCAAAAAAGATGAACAGATGTTTCTGGATAAAGTTTACAGAAAGAACAGGAAATATCAATATCAGCTTTGTATTTCTGAAGAAAGTGTTTAGTTGGATAAAATTTATGAATTAATTAAAAAGAAATTTCCTTGACTTTATTTAATAATAATAATAATAATCCATCCATCCATCCATTTTTCTTCCGCTTATCCGGGGTCGGGTCGCGGGGGTAGCAGCCTAAGTAGGGAGGCCCAGACTTCCCTCTCCCCAGCCACTTGGAGCAGCTCCTCTGGGGGAATCCCAAGGCGTTCCCAGGCCAGCCGAGAAACATAGTCCCTCCAGCGTATCCTGGGTCTTCCTCTGGGTCTCCTCCCGGTGGGACATGCCCGGAACACCTCACCAGGGAGGCGTCCAGGAGGCATCCTAACCAGATGCCCGAGCCACCTCAACTGGCTCCTCTCGATGTGGAGAAGCAGCGGCTCTACTCCGAGTCCCTCCCGGATGACTGAGCTTCTCACCCTATCTCTAAGGGAGAGTCCAGCCACCCTGCGGAGAAAACTCATTTCAGCCGCTTGTATCCGAGATCTTGTTCTTTCGGTCATAACCCAAAGCTCATGACCATAGATGAGGGTGGGAACGTAGATCGATCGGTAAATTGAGAGCTTTGCCTTTTGACTCAGCTCTCTCTTCACCACGACAGACCGGTACAGCGCCCGCTTCACTGCGGACGCTGCACCTATCCGCCTATCGATCTCACGCTCCAGTTTTCCCTCATTCGTGAACAAGATCCCGAGATACTTAAACTCCTCCACTTGGGTAAGGACCTCCTCCCCGACCCGGAGAGGGCACGCTACCCTTTTCCGGCTCAAGACCATGGCCTCGGATTTGGAGGAACTGATCCTCATCCCGGCCGCATCACATTCAGCTGCAAACCGCTCCAGCGAAAGCTGTAGATCACGAGCTGATGAAGCCAATAGGACCACATCATCTGCAAAAAACAGAGAAGCGATTCTAAGGCCACCAAAACGGATCCTCTCAACACCTTGGCTGCGCCTAGAAATTCTGTCCATAAAAGTTATAAACAGAATCGGTGACAAAGGGCAACCTTGGCGGAGTCCAACTCTCACCGGAAACGAGCCTGACTTACTGCCGGCAATGCGGACCAAGCTCTGACACCGGTCGTACAGGGACCTAACAGCCCATATCAATGGGCCTGGTACCCCATACTCCCGGAGTACCCGCCACAGAACCCCCCGAGGGACGCGGTCGAATGCCTTTTCCAAGTCTACAAAGCACATGTAAACTGGTTGGGCAAACTCCCACGCACCCTCCAGGACCCTGTTGAGGGTGTAGAGCTGGTCTAGTGTTCCACGACCAGGACGAAAACCACACTGCTCCTCCTGAATCCGAGGTTCGACTATCCGACGGACCCTCCTCTCCAGAACCCCTGAATAGACCTTACCAGGGAGGCTTAAGAGTGTGATCCCTCTATAGTTGGAACACACCCTACGGTCCCCCTTTTTGAATAGGGGAACCACCACCCCAGTCTGCCAATCCAAGGGAACTGCCCCCGATGTCCACGCGATATTGCAGAGTCGCGTAAGCCAACACAACCCCACAACATCCAGAGCCCTAAGGAACTCAGGACGAATCTCATCCACCCCCGGAGCCTTGCCACCGCGGAGCTTTTTAACCACCTCGGCGACCTCAGCACCAGAGATTG
>JBBPBX010055707.1:7618-23013 GCA_038048925.1 Garcialebias charrua
AACAACTGAAGAAGACAGAGACAGTGAAATGGATAAAATCAGTAACTTTGACTGTAAATGCTACGGGAGAAGAAAAGGTTCATCTCCACATGGGACACAGTCGTGCAGCCGAAAACTGTCTGTGGAGTTCATGTACAAGGTGCGGATGGATTCTTTAGCAGCAGAAAGAGAGTGGCAGGACATGAGAATAATTGGACATCTTGAAGCTAACAGACGTACAGTTCTGACTTCAGAGATGACAACATCCACCAAAAAGATCCCGATGAAAAGAAAACACGCCAGGACCACTTATATGATGGGAGGCGTTGAAATCTGCAGAAACACGTTTCAGTTTCTGATGGGGTGAGTTTAAGACCTTTCTTGTTTTTATAACACCATTAAGATGTAACTAAATAATATTTGGTGATTTATTCAAACACTTTAATGTAATATGATGGGTTCGGTCGGCTTTAATGTCTATAAGGACAATGAAGCCGATCAGAGCTGTCAGCTGTGTTTTTCCGACCCGGAAAAACACAAAACATTTTTTTTTCGTTAAGCTTTTACTGTTTTCGTTAGCAAATCAGTTTCCATCCATCCAGCCATTATCTTTATTTATTATTAGACCAAGCCGACACGCGTAATTATTGCCTGCAATGCGCTCCAGCCAGGGAAATGACAGAAAAGCTGAATCGAGCAGCGTGTTTTAGCCTTGTTTTTCCAGATAAAAAATGTTTTTGTTCATCTGTATATGAGATTATCTTTAGAGTTGATTTTTTTCATGTTAATATCTGTTTGCTGAAACTAGAATCTTATCTTCCTGTCTTTGAAATACTGCGCGCAATGCGCTCCAGCCAGGGGTGCATTATTGCGCAATATTTACGTTTGTCGCCTTGATGAGGTTTTACAAATCGCAGCAAGGAAACTAAGAATGCACAATATGAAATGGTGTTAATATTGAGGAGACTGCAGGCCCAACTGACCGTTTGAAAAGATAAAAATTAGGCTCAGCAGTTCATGCAGCTGTCATCAGGAAATGACAGAAAAGATGAATCGAGCAGCTAAAGCCTTGTTTTTTTCAGATAATTTTGCTCTAAAAATGTTTTTGTTCATCTGTATATGAGATTATCTTTAGAGTTGATTTTTTTCATGTTAATATATGTTTGCTGAAACAAGAAATCTTATCTTCTTGTCTTTGAAATAAGTTTTTCCTCTCAGGTAAAGATAATGGATGGATCTAAACTGATTTGCTTACTAAAACAGTAAAAGCTTAAGTTTAAAAAAATGTTGGGCTTTTTTCTGGGTCAGGCCTGTAATTACAGAAACTTATTCGGTTCCATTCGGTTTGGAAAAAAAAACTATGGGTTTGGACCAGGCCAAGTTTTTTTTAAGGCCTGATTACAGCTTTGTTAGAAATTACAGCTCTAGATCAAATCCAATCAAATCAAATATTTTAGCAAGAAGTGTAACACTTGTAACTTTAAATCCATTATCTGAAAGAAGTATATATATTTTTTCCTTTTCAGAATTTGCAAAGCAACATTAACTGACATCATCAAACACTTCGATGAGAATGGGGCAACACCGCGCCTCAGGAAAAGGGGGCCAAGGCCACAGACACCTCGGATCATCAGCCGCAGTCACATTGACAGGGTTCTGGATTTTATTAAAAATTACAGTGAAGACCATGCCATCATGCTGCCGGGTCGACATCCTGGTCACAGAGATTGGCATGTGAAATTACTGCCAACTCATGTGTCCAAGGCTTCAGTGTGGCGTCTCTACAGGAAGTCTGCGCAGCAGCTTGGTATGTATAAAGGTTTATTTTTACAGAACAGTAAACAAGCTTTTAACAACAAGTAATGCTAAACTCTGTTGGCAATTCAAATGTAATAACAAAATACATTTCTTTCAAGGTGAGCGTGTAATCTCCAAATCAAGCTTCAAAGCGCTGTGGACCAGCTGCTCCCACACATCAAAACCTGCAGGCCCCGCACAGATCTTTGCTGGCAATGCCAACAGAATAACGAACACATGATAAGAAGTGCAAACCTTCCAGATGAGAAGAAAACTGAAGTCATCAGAAAACAACAGGATCATCTTCAGCTTGTGCAAAAAGAGAGAGCCGTGTACAATGAGATGATCGCTGCCTGCAAAAAAACCTGTGTGGACTATCAATTGTCCATTGGTCCCTCCCCAGCTGCAACTAAGAAAATCAGGATGCACTACAGCTTTGATTTTGCACAGCAGGTAATCATTACAGCACATTTTCCTAAAGCACAAAAGTTTATATACCGGTAACTGTTATAAAGAGACATAGCTGTCATTTGTTTTCATGCTTGTTTTCCCTCTCTGTCCTCATCAGATGCACTTCCCCTCAAATCCACTTCAGCCTGGGCCAATGTATTTCCTGACTCCACGGAAATGTGGCCTTTTTGGGGTTTCATGTGAAGGGTTGCAGAAACAGGTCAATTTCCTGATCGACGAAGGCATGTCATCAACTAAGGGGAGCAACGACGTCATCAGCTACATGCACCATTTCTTCACCAATTTTGGAGTTGGAGAAACTGATGTGGATCTTCACTGTGACAACTGCAGTGGGCAAAATAAAAACAACTTCATGTTGTGGTATGGCGCCTGGCGGGTTGGACACAAACTTCACTCCACACTTAGCCTCCACTTCCTGATTGCTGGCCACACCAAATTTTCTCCAGACTGTGGCTTTGGACTGATCAAGCAAGCCTACATGCGGACCAGAGTTAGTGATTTGAATGACATTGTCAAGGTAAATCTATTTAATTTAACAGGTGAAACAATGATATGCATTAAAACTGATATACCTATTTTCATTGTTGCTCTTGCTGTCATCAGGTAGTGGAAAACAGCTCTCCTGAGAGTCTGCTCAACATCACACAGTTGGTCGGACTGGAAGATGGTGCAGTGAAGGTCAAGACCTTAGACTGGCAGGCCCACCTGAGTCCCCACTTCCGAAAACTCCCACAGATAAAGAGTTATCAGCACTTCAGGTATTTATATACAAACTTCCACACTGTCATCATCCATCCATCCATCCATTTTCTTTTGCTTATCTGGGGTCGGTCGTGGGGGTCATCATCATCTACTTTATTTATAAAACACCTTAACACTAGTCACAGCTGAAACAAAGTGCTAAGCATCTGATACATTTGGTTGGTTTTAATGTCCAGTTGTTTTAATTGGTTTTAATGTCCAGTTGTGTCCTTTCATTCACAGCTTTGATACCAACAGACCAGGAGTGGTTCTTGCTAGAGCTCACAGTGATGCAGAGCCTGTCAGCTTTCAGCTACTGCGCGACCCAAAAGTTTTACCCCCGCTGAAGTGCATTCCTGTTCTGCCCGCACCTGGACTGACCATCGACAGGCAGACCTATCTGTATGCAAAGATAAGGCCTTTCTGCTCTGATGAAGCAAAAGACATTACTTGTCCAGCACCAAAACTTTGCTAGAAAGCTGTGTGACCAAATAAGTCTGTGAAGGAGTTTGGTGTGTGTGTAAAGCCTTATTTTCTTTAGTTTTCACCCTTTTAACACCATTTTTATTATACTTTTACTGTTGTTAATATCATAATTTTTACCATTGGTGTGTGATACTGTTCATTAAATTTTTAAACCTCTTTTATGTTGTGTGTGTGAAGCACCTTGATAACGTAGTTTATCTGTTTTAACTGTGCTATAAATAAAATTGACTTGACTTGACTAGTTGCAGTGGTGGAGAATGTACTCAAACACTGTACTTAAGTAAAAGTACAAATAAACAGACAAAAATGTACTCTAGTAAAAGTAGAAGTACCATATTAATGTTTTTACTTTCAAACTAATGACAAATCAAAAAACTGCAACGTGAATGCAACTTGTAACTCAACACATTATAGAAATGTAGTGTAGTAGAAAGTACAGATACTTCATGTAAAATGTAGTGGAGTAAAAGTAAAAGTACCCACATTTATTTCTACTTAAGTAAAGTACAGATACATGAAAACTGTACTTAAGTACAGTAACAAAGTATTTGTACTTATATAGTTACATCCCACCACTGACTAGTTGTGACCCTTATTTTTTGGGGTGGGCTGTAACAAAACAATCAACATTATTAATGTGTAAAACATGTCACAATAACATAAAATACAATTCTTTGTATTAATGTTGTTTTTTTAAAGATCAAAAGGAAGTTTGCCAGTAGGGGTGTAGGAAAAAATAGATTTTTCAAAGACTCTGGATTCTTAGTCCTGGCGATTCAGAATCAATTCTAAATGCTCCAAAATCAATTTTTAAACATGTTTAATTTTACCCTGATGCATGCTCAATAATCCAGGTACAAAAATCTAAAAAAAGCTAATTCTGGTATTCAGCTCAGTCTTAACACCCTCTCACAGTGGATCAACCAGTTGGCTGATGACAGTCGAAACCAGCTGCTCACATGATGGAGGACCATCAGCCTAACAATGGATCGTTAGCACCCTGATGGTTGTTTGCTATTCACAGAGGGCTGAGTGATACCAGCAATGACAGCATTATTGTCCCCCTCTTATAATGCTTGAGTTAAAGGTTACTACACTTTGGTAGGCTGAAGTCTGTTTTTGTCTGTATAATTTGAATTACCGTATTTTCCGGTGTATAGGTCGCACCTTTTTATGGTTTTTTCAAGGCCTGCGACCTATACATCGGTGCGACCTATATATGGCTTGTTATCACTTTCGGCAAAACAAATTTTTAAATCCAGCTCATTTCACAATTACGTTCATTTATTAAGGAAAAGTTCAGCTCAGACACATATTTGCTATAATTTTTATCAAACAAATAATTGTTTTTAAGTGTTAATCTTCTTAAAAGCCTTGCTGTGCGCTCCTGTGGCAGACATTTGCAGCAGAGCTAAACGTAGGTGCGACCTATACACCGGTGCGACCTATCTAGGGATTTTTCCAATCTATTGGTGATAATTGGACAATGCGACCTATACACCGGTGCGACCTATACACCAGAAAATACGGTATTTGTATGTGATGGACTGGAGACCTGTCCAGGTGTCCCATGCCTCTCGCACAGTGATGACTGGACATGGACACCAGTGAGCCCCATGACTCTTAAAGGAAGAAGTGGTTAAAGATGATGGATGGATGAATTATTTGTTCCTATATTTTTATTTTATTGTTTTAGAGGAATCCAGGCAACTAAGCTAACCTAATACAGTACTGGTAATTCAAGTTACAGCATTTAATGCATTCCTGTATTATTTGTTTGTATTTTTGGTATGAATATCAAATGATTCAAAAACTTTGATAAAGTACAGAACCTACAATTATTGTTTTAAATAAATGTTCTATTTGTTTACATTGTTGTTAATGTTTTCAGTTTAAAATTATTGTTTTAAATAAATGTTCCATTTGTTTACATTGTTGTTATTCTCAGTTTAAAATTATTGTTTCAAATAAATGTTCCATTGGTTTACATTGTTGTTTAATATTCTCAGTTTAAAATTATTGTTTTAAATAAATGCTCCATTTGTTTACATTGTTGTTTATTCTTTTCAGCTTGTCAGTTACAAAGCTGAAACTAAATTTATGACCATTTTAATAGAAAAATCATTTTTGAATCAAAAATTGTTTCTGAATCGAAAAATTGATTTTGAATCGAATCGTGATACCAAAAATCGGAATCAAATCAATTCTCCAGACACTGAGAGATTCATACCCCTATTTGCCAGCAAAGCTGAAATTCTGCACACCTTCCTAGGCAGAGTCTGTTGACAGTCAGTTCTGGGGGTTGGGTTAACGCAAATTAATGTAAATGAACAGCAATTGTTAACACCCCCAGGTAATGCTTCTGGAATGGGGACATTCTTCCAAAACTTTGAAGCCTGTTTTCTCCCTAATCTTATTTGCAGATTGCCAACATTGAAATGGCTGTATCTTCTTCATTTTTTTTTTGAGCGACATGTGTTTGGCATCATCGGATAGCTTAGAACCCACACTTTAAGATTCTGTAAATAACTCAAAATGACCCAGGGGAGACTTGTTCCTGGTTTTGCCACGGCCAGTCACAAATTAGTTCCGCTATTTCTAAAGCACTAATTAATTTATTTAGGTCCGCAATTTCAAAAGCACTAATGTGTTGTGAAAATTAGGGAAAGCTAATTCTAATCCGCTAATTAAATTCAACAATTGGTAGCAGCAAGTTATGCAATATTTGCACTACCCTGCCAACTAGCGGTGCATGAACTGTTATACAGTAAGTTGTTTGAGTTTCAGAGTATTTAGTTTACCATACCATACCATTTTATTTATAAAGCACTTTAAACAGGAACAAGTCCACACCAAAGTGCTGGACAAACAAACACGCAACAGGTAACACAGACAATGAAGTACAACACGAAAAACATAAAAACATTGCAGATCATAAATCAAACGATCCAATACAAATCAGCTGGCATTGAAAGCAATGGAGTAGTAGTGAGTTTTTAACCGGGATTTGAAAACCGAGAGGGAGGGGGCCTGTTTGATGAGCAGCGGTAACTAGTTCCAGAGTCTTGGGCCTGCAACAGGTTTGAAAAGGACAAAATGTACCCATTCCAAAGTCTGTTAGCTAAACTGCTGACATATTTGGCTGTTTTTTTTTTTTCTTTTGTTACTTTTAGTACCACTAGATCGCATGTGTCAAACTCAAGGCCCGTGGGCCAAATCCGGCCTACCATAACCGTTTCTGTGGCTCTCTACACCCTAGAACTTCAAGATAACAGTTGTAAGCATGTTGTTCTCAGGTGATGGGTCCCCATCCCTACACTCCCTGGTCTCTCTGTTAATTGTCTTGCTTATCTCCTCCATTTTGTTGTCCAGGTGTTTGTGATTGTCATGCTGTGTGTTCATGTACCTGTATATAAAGTCAGGGATTTTGTAATTGATAAAGCTCTGTATATGTTGTATAACACAATCATTGTTCCACATTTAATCTATTGTACTGTATTGAGGTTTGGGGAAAAGCGTGCAAAACAATTACAAAGCCTGTTTTTATTTTACAAAAGAGAGCTGTAAGAGTAATCACCAGAAAACATTTCAGTCACCCATCAAACACCTTGTTTCTTCAGCTAAATTTATTGAAATTCCAGGAATTGGTAGAATATAGTATTTTATCAGTTATGTATAGGGCTCATAATAACACATTACCTTTAAATATCCAAAGAAATTTAGACAAAGTTATTACAATCTTAAAGGGACAGATATTCATCAAACCACAATTCAGAACCAGCTTAAAAGCTGCTATATGTAACTTTTCTAACAATATATTTTTAACATATTTCTTCACTCTGTCACTAGATTGATGTTAGAGAGGTAATCTCTGAAAAAAACTAAAAAAAAAATATTGTCCCCTTGCTTCTCCAGGTGGTAAATAAGCATTTCTAAAAAGAAAAAGTGACCCGCCATTTTCCAGCCAATAAAAACAAAGTTTGTAACCAGCCAATAAAAACAGAGCTTGAATTTGAATCAGCCAATAAAAACAGAGCTTGAATTTGAATTTCAACAGACCACAAGGGGGCAGAGCCATATATGGCTCTGAGGGGGAGGGATCAGAATGCTTTGCTTGTTGAAATTTTTTCTAAGTGCTGCAGTTCTACAGAAACTGCAGACTTCACCTTTAAAGGGACGGTCTACCTCAATTCAGGGAGTTGGATTGTGGAATGTTCTGGAGAGTGATGTTAAAAATGCAAAATCAATTCATTCATTCATTCAACCTTTATTTATACAGGCTAGCCTCGTTGAGTCACGGGGACTCATTTACAAGAGGGACCTGTCTCACTCACACCAAACAACCATCCACTCTCACACTCACACCTAGGGTCAATTTAGAGTCACCAATCAGCCTAACAAGCATGTTTTTTGGTCTGTGGGAGGAAACCGGAGTACCCGGAGGAAACCCACGCATGCACGGGGAGAACATGCAAACTCCACCCAGAAAGGCCCCGGACCGGGATTTGAACCGGCAACCTTCTCGCTGAGAGGCAGCAGCTCTACCAGTTGTGCCAACGTGCTGCCCAATGTATACATTTAAGAAAAAGGTCGAAAAGGACTTGCTCAAAAACTATATATGATGAAGCTTAGTGTGTTTGTGTATTACAGTTAGAAAAATTAAGTAGAGTTATTCATTTTGTGATGTAGTTTGTGTATTACAGTTAGATAAATTAGTAGATTTATTCATTTTGTGATGTAGTTTGAAGGTTATCATTGGTTGAACAAACTGTGAAATAAATAAGGGGCAGATATAATAAGATTTCATCTTCTTTCTGCTCCTTTCATTTTATCCTACTTGTATTCTTGTATCTGATGAAACTGTTTTGTATTGTTCTTTTAAAATGAATGAATAAACATCAAATCAAATCAACGGCCCAGTCAGAGTCCAGAACCTGAACCTGAAACCTTCAGAGAGCTGAGCAGAAACCTCAAAGAACTGAAGCAACAATGGAAAGAAGAGTGGGTCAGAACTCCTCCAGAACCAGGAGAGAGACTGATGAAGTCCTGCAGAGAACCACAGAGGGTTCTGCTGCTGAAGGAGGTTCTGTTGGGTCAGAGGCACAAGCTGAGGTTAAATTTTAATGATTTTAGAACTTGTTAAAGATCAGCCATCCAGCTAACTGTCTATCCATCCATCCATTCAGCTAAAAGTCTATTCATCCTTGTATCTGATGAAACTGTTTTGTATTGTTCTTTTAAAATGAATGAATGAACATCAAATCAAAAATAAGTCTGTATCTCTGTGTTTATCATTGTCCTGGCATTGTCTCCTCCTGTTGCCTCTGTCTCCTGAGTTCCTTGTGATTCCCTGAGTATGTAAGTTTGCTGCCCTGCGGACGCCATTTTGAAGAGTCCTAATGGTGAACTACTTTTTTTAAATCCAGCAGATTTGACCATTTCGTGAAACTCTCAAGCTCAGAAAAACTTGTGCTATAACGTCAGCTATGAAATATATTTTTTCTCAGCAAAGAAATAATTGTTTTACCGTGTTTTGTTGTAAAATCCTGGCTTCTTTGGCCGTCGCGGACGCCATTTTGAAGAGTGCTAATGTGGCGAAATTCTATTTTTAAATCCAGACGCGTCGCGTAGGCCCTGAGAAACATCCATAAGTTCACCCTCCATGTTAAAAAGTCTTCGTCTGACTCTTCGAAAACAAGCAATAAGGCTCCAGAGTAACACACTGGCTGCTAACTGCTAGAGAGAGAGCACACACCAAGAGACTGAGGGGGACGCTTTTTTGTGACGGACCACATCCGGCGCTGCTCGTAAATACGTTATTTCGTTTTTACTGATAGATAAATAGTTATTAGCGGTACTGCATTTTAAATAAAAATAGCATAAATCCGCTTATGAATTATAAAACTTAGTCAATCCGCTGTAAAGCTAACAGATTATTTAGCTACGCTAAAAGCGGATTAGCGCAACAGCGCTACCTAGCGGTCGGAGGCCCACCACTGGTTACTATACTTCTCAATGATTTCTTCTGAGCCTCTGTAGCATTGCCAAACCAACAGATGTTACAAAATGTTAAAATACTTTCAATAAAAGCAGAATAAAACATTAAAAGCATTGAGTTATTGACTCTAAAAGTACCCAGTTTCTTTAAAAAATACATCCTCTGCTGAGCCTTGGTGCAAATAAGGTCAGCCCATGAGTCCCACTTTAAGTGACAGTCCAGAACCACGCCCAGGTACTTGTAGCATGACACATTTTCAATCTTCTCTCCATCGATGGTTGTTGGAGAGAATGACTGAAGCTTCCTGAAGTCAATAGTCATTTCTTTTGTTTTGTTCGTGTTCAGAACCAATTTCGATTTTTTGCACCAATTAACGAAGAAGTCCAGAACTGGTCCGTGCTCTTCTTCCTTGTCGTTTAAAAGGCTTACCAAGGCCGTGTCATCAGCATATTTAATTATGTTTATGTTTATGTTTATGTTTGTTTATGTTTAATATTTAATATTTAATATTTAATATTTAATTAAATGTTTGTTTGGGAAAGTACTTCTGCAGGAGTTTGTGTACAGAATAAATAACAGTGAAGATAAAACACACCCTTGGGGAGAGCCAGTGCTGGTGGTTGTTTTGTCAGAGAGTGTTGAACCCACTCTGACCTGCTGGACCCTACCTGTTAAAAAGTCTGTAATCCATAAAACCAAGCTATGTGAGATTAAAAACTCTTTTGTTAAGATTTCTGTTAAAATCTTTGGCTGAATAGTATTAAAAGCTGATGAAAAATCCACAAATAAAATTTTTACATGTGCTTTTGGTCTTTCAAGGTGGGAATAGAGTAGATGCAGCATAGTCAGAACAGCATCATCCACCCCTCTAGAGGGCTGATATGCAAACTGTAGGGGGTCTAGAAGATGCTGTGTTTGACAGAGAAGGCCTTTTTTAATTATACGCTCAAAGCTCTTCATCACCAGAGATGTCAGTGCAATGGGACGGAAATCATTTAACTCTGATGGCCTTTGAACTTTAGGCACCGGCACAATTATGGATGTTTTCCATAATAAAGGAACTGTATGGTGTCTCAAAGAATAGTTAAAAATATCTGTGAAAACTGGTGCTAGTTGTGAGGCACAATTTTTAAGAACCTTGCCAGAGATGTTGTCAGGTCCAGGACTTTTTTGAGGATTACAGATTCTGATGGTGTGATCACACCGAACAACGTTTCAACGGCAGGAGCGTCCAGCTTACATGCAAAGTCAATGGGGGACGCGCTTCCAGCCGCGTCTTGGCGTCAGGCGTCACGTCACGTGCGCGTTGAGCGTGCTGGAAAGCGTTTTCCGTGCACGTGAACCGGCTTCAGCCTCCAAACCGCGCATTCAGCATGCTGAAGTTTTCGCGGTTCAAACTTTCAAACGCCGCTCAACTCTACCTGATTGGTTGGTGTGTCAACCAATCAGGGTGAGTCGGAGGGAGAAGAGAGGGGGTCAGGGGGAGAGTCCCTATGTGACGTGGAAACGAGGGAGCGCGCGCACTATGTGACGTATTGCTTGTGGGACACAGAAAAGACCCGCGAGGTCGTGTACTATGGAAGAGAAACTCATTGTAGCTGTGTGTTCGCGACAAGTACTTCACGACCAGTCAAGTCTGCTCCACAGAGACAGAAATAAAAAGCTCCTCGCCTGGCGGAGTGCAGTGAGGACTCGGTATACCGGTAAGCTCCTCCCACACACCCCGCAGTAGTTTCGCGTTCTGGCGTTCTGGTCCAAGTAGGTCTGGACACCAAGTACGTCCACTTGCGTGCGTGACGAGCTTTTTGGAAGTTGAAACGCTGTTCGGTGTGATCACACCATAAACATATGTTCGACCTCTGACACTTTTATGGTAAATGGAGGCATTGGGGGCACATCCTGCTCGCTCCTCTGATGAGCAGTGTCTTTGCAGCTTTCTTCAAACCTGCAGAAGAAATTGTTAAGCTGATTTGGTAACTCTGCTCCTCTAATTTCAGGCAAATATTGATTTGATGGCCCTTTACCCTTGTGTGGAATGTTAGTCATAGTCTTTACTCCCTGCCATGCCTGTCTACTGTTTCCAGATGCCAGAGAGGCCTCTATTTTCTCTTTGTATTTGTGTTTATCAAGTTGTATCTGCCTTTTTATTTGTCTTTACAGGGCCCTTCGAGCTGTTTCATCCAGATTATTATTCCCAATGTGGGGAAAAAACCCTGAGACCTAGTGTAGATCCAGAGCTGAATGTGTTCAATCTTCTTCTTCTTCTTCTTCTTCTTCTTCTTCAAGCTTTTCCATTTTCAGGGGTCACCACAGCGAGTCATCCTCCTCCACCTCACTCTGTCCTCTGCATCCTCTGTCCTCACTCCAACTACCTCCATGTCCTCTCTAACTGCATCCATATATCTCCTCTTTGGCCTTCCTCTGTGTCTTTTTCCTGGCAGCTGCATTTCTAACATCCTTCTACCAATATACCCACTGTCCCTCCTCTGGACATGTCCAAACCATCTCAGTCTGGCCTCCCTAACTTTATCTCCCAGTTGTTCAACATGTGCTGTACCTCTGATTATCTCATTCCTGATCTTATCCATCCTTGTCACTCCTAAGGAGAACCTCAGCATCTTCATTTCTGCTACTTCCAGTTCTTTCTCCTGTCTTTTTGTCAATGACACTGTCTCCAGACCATACAACATAGCTGGTCTCACCACTGTCTTGTAAACTTTTCCTTTGACCTTTGCTGACACCTTTTTGTCACAAATCACTCCTGAAACTTTTCTCCATCCACTCCATCCTGCCTGGACTCTCTTTTTCACTTCTTTACCACATTCCCCATTTTCCTGGACAGTGGACCCCAAGTACTTGAAGTCCTGCACCTTTGTGACCTCTGATCCTTGTAGCCTCACTGTTCCACTGGCCTCCCTCTCATTCACACACATGTACTCTGTCTTACTACGGCTGACTTTCATTCCTCTTCTTTCAAGTGAATACCTCCACCTCTCCAAGTTCTCTTCCACCTGTTCCCTGTTCTCACCACATATCACAATGTCATCTGCAAACATCATAGTCCATGGGGATTCCTGCCTGACCTCATCTGTTAGTCGGTCCATCACCAGAGCAAACAAGAAGGGGCTCAGAGCCGATCCTTGATGCAATCCCACCTCCACCTTGAAGCTATCTGTCACTCCTACAGCACATCTCACCACTGTCCTGCTGTCTTCATACATGTCCTGTACCAGTCTAACATACTTTTCTGCCACTCCAGATTTCCTCATGCAATACCACACCTCCTCTCTTGGCACCCTGTCATATGCTTTTTCTAAATCCACAAACACACAATGGAGTTCTTTCTGACCCTCTCTGTACTTCTCTATCAACATCCTCAAAGCAAAGATGGCATCTGTGGTGCTCTTTCTTGGCATGAAACCATACTGCTGCTCACAGATAGTCACCTCTTGTCTAAGCCTTCCTTCCACAACTCTCTCCCAGATCTTCATTGTGTGGCTCATCAACTTAATTCCCCTGTAGTTGCTACAACTCTGTACATCACCCTTGTTCTTAAAAATGGGAACCAGCACACTTCTTCTCCATTCTTCAGGCATTTTCTCACCCTCAAATATTCCATTAAATATTTGAGTCAAAAACCTCACTGCCATCTCTCCAAGACATTTCCAAACCTCCACTGGTATGTCATCAGGTCCTACTGCCTTCCCCTTCTTCATTCTTTTCAGAGCTTTCCGGACTTCACCCTCACTAATCTTTCCCACTTCCTGGTCCACAGTTTCTATGACCTCCACTCTTCTTTCTCTTTCATTCTCTTCATTCATTAGCTCCTCAAAGTAATCCTTCCATCTTCCCATCACACTCTCCTCACTTGTTAGAACATTCCCATTCCCATCTTTAATAAGCCTAACCTGCTGCACATCCTTTCCAGCCTGATCCCTCTGTCTTGCCAATCGGTACAAGTCCTTCTCGCCCTCTTTAGTGTCCAGTCTCCCATACAACTCATTGTACGCCCTCTGCTTTGCCTTAGCTACTTCCCTCTTTGCTCTATGTCCCATCTCCTTATATTCCTGTCTCCTCTCTTCAGTCCTCTCACTGTCATATTTCTTCTTGGCTAATCTCTTTCTTTGAATGGCATCCTGCACTTCACTATTCCACCACCAGGTTTCCTTATCATCCATTCTCTGTCCAGATGACACACCAAGTACCTTCCTACCTGTCTCTCTAATTACTGTTGCTGTAGTAGCCCAGTCACTTGGAAGCTCTTTCTTACCACCCAGAGCCTTTAACAGCTCGTCTCTGAATTTCTCACAACATTCTTCCTTCTTTAGCTTCCACCATTTGGTCTTCTTCTCTGATTTTACTCTTTTTCTCTTCTTCGCAACAACAGTCATTCTACACACAACCATCCGATGCTGTCTGGCCACGCTCTCCCCTGCCACAACCTTACAGTCTCCAATCTCCCTCAGGTTTCCTCTTCTACACAGAATGTAGTCGACCTGTGTACTCCTTCCTCCACTCTTATAGGTCACTCTATGTTCCTCCCTCTTTTGGAAATAGGTATTGACTATAGCCATTTCCATTCTCTTGGCAAAATCCACCACCATCTGTCCTTCCTGGTTTCTTTCCTTGACACCAAACCTACCCATCACTTCCTCATCCCCTCTGTTTCCTTCACCAACATGTCCATTCAGGTCTGCTCCAATCACCACTCTTTCCTCCCTGGGAATACTCTCTATCACTTCATCCAAATCTTTCCAAAATTTATCTTTCTCCTCCCCATCACATCCAACCTGTGGAGCATAACCACTTACTATGTTTAGCATCAGACCTTCTACTTCTACCTTCAGACACATCACCCTATCTGACACTCTCTTCACCTCTACTACATTCTTTGCCAACTCCTCCTTCAGGACCACCCCTACTCCATTTCTCTTTCTATCCACACCATGGTAAAACAGTTTGAACCCTGCTCCAATACTGCGAGCCTTGCTGCCCTTCCACTTGGTCTCTTGGACACATAAAACATCTACCTTTCTTCTCTGCATCATGTCAGCCAGCTCTCTACCTTTGCCTGTCATTGTCCCCACATTTAGAGTTGCAACCCTCAGTCCTACATTCTTCACTTTCCTCCTCTCCCTCTGTCTCCTGACACGTTTCCCTCCTCGGGGTCTTCGACTAACAGTAGTACAATTTCCGCCGGCACCCTGTTTGTCAACAGCACCGGTGGCGGACGTTGTTAACCCGGGCCTCGACCGATCCGGTATGGTTTCACTTTGATGAACTCGCATTATGGTTTTGGCAAGTGTTTTACATCGGATGCCATTCCTGACACAACCCTCGCCATTTGAATGTGTTCAATAAAGGATGCATTTTGGTGCTGCCTAAAGAAACTAAAGCTGCAGAAATGGGGGAACTGATGGCAGAGCTCTGAGTACAGGTATACATGCAATGTAATAAAACCATTCCCCTGGAAGAGTGGCTGCCTGGGCTATATGTTTGACGTGAAAAGTTCCAGAAGTAGTAAATTATTCCTGCACAAAACACAATCTGTAGGCTGCTGTTTCTCCCTCCAAACTCTTTAATTTTACAAGTAAATGTCACAATCTTACAGCTTCCGCTTTCTGAGCAGAAATTCTTTGACGGTTTTAGGAGAAAGAGCAGCAGAACTTGACTATTAGGGGCCTCTTGTACTCCATCAAAGACCTCCAACAGAATTGAAGCCTGGCTTGCAGAATACAAACGTAAAAATGAGGGAAATTCTTCAGAGGCATATTCAACGTTACAGCTTTTATATTTTATATTTGTTGAACACCTGAAACAGCAGGCAGCTCACAGTAATGGGGAAATTCCAGCCTCGTCAGAAAGGCAAGACGACATATCCTGAGGATCCGAGGAGAACCTCACAGTGTGTAATTACTGAACT
>JBBPBX010055708.1:0-17455 GCA_038048925.1 Garcialebias charrua
GTCTGCTTCATCACATCAACACGTCTGAACATCTGGAGTGGTGCTTCCTAAACATCTGCAGGTCCTGATGAGTCTGGAAGGTGTGGAGCAGCTTATCTGGGCTCATGGACTTCTGGGAGGTTTCCTTCCACCACACATTTACTGAGGTTCAGCCTGGAACTGACCAGATGTTCATGAATTATCCTGAACCTCCCTATGGCCAGCCCTCCCCTCATTATATGGTAAAAAGCTTGCCATAAGCACAGAGTAGATTATACAGTAGTCCCTGGATTATCGTGGGGGTTACGTCCCCCCCACCGTGACAGGTGAAGAATGGTGAAGTATGAACGTTGTATTTATTTTAGTATTTCTATACATTTTAAGACTTTAGAAACTCTTCCCACACTCTTACAATGTTCTAATCTCTTAAACCAACGTCATTTTAACAGCATACATATTGTACTGTACAGTACTGAAACATTTTAACAACATACGTATATGTACTGTACAGTACTGAAACATTTTAACAACATACGTATATGTACTGTACAGTACTGAAACATTTTACTCACCAGCTCTGCAGAACAGCAGCTCGGTTCAGGTCCGGCTCAGTTCTGGTTCTGCAGACCCGCCCTGCAGTGACAAAACCCACCGCCCCGTCCAGGTTGATGTGCACGTGGATAATTGATGTGCACGTGGATAATTGAGCTTCAGGATTATTTGTGACTTTCCTGCCAGTTCTGTGAGCTTCATAGAGAGCGTAGATTTGTGTTGAAAAACTTTCCCTCCATTTCTGCAGAAAGCAGCGTCTAGAAGCACTGTTGGCTTCTGGGTAGTGTAGTTATTTTTGACTAAAAGAACTACCGTACAAAATGTCAAAAAATTTTTACACCATACAGACTTGAAGTGGTCTCCCCTGGGTACAGTCTGTGGTACAGAATACTGTCAATAGCCTTGTCCTGCTTCTGTATGGTTTACCCAAAATCCACAAACAAGGTGTACCTTTAAGACCAATTGTTAGCATGATTAACTCGGTCACTTACAATGTTTCCAAATATCTGGCATCGGTACTCATCCCTTTAGTTGGCAGCTCAGAACACCACATACAGAACACCATGGACTTTGTGGATAAGGTGAGGGATGTCATCATGGAGACTGATGAAACAATGGTCTCTTTTGATGTCACATCACTCTTTACGTGCATTCCTGTTGATGAGGCAGTAGAGGTGGTCTGTTTAAGGTTAAAATCAGACACCACTCTGAACAGCAGGACCACACTTTCCACAGAACAACTGTGTCAACTCTTGAAACTGTGCCTGCAGTCAACCTACTTCACATATGGGGAGCAATATTATAGGCAGAAACATGGGTGTGCTATGGGGTCTCCAGTTTCTCCTATTGTTGCCAACCTGTACATGGAGGAGGTAGAAAAGAGAGCCTTGACGTCCTTTTCAGGGAGACCACCAAGTCATTGGTTCAGGTATGTTGACGACACCTGGGTTAAAATTAAATCTCAGGAAGTCCAACATTTCACTGATCACATCAACTCTGTGGATAAATATATCAAGTTCACACGAGAAGATGTAAAAAATGGCAGGTTGGCTTTCTTGGACTGTGAGGTCTCAGTTTCTGATAGAGGAAATTTGCAAACTGAGGTGTACCGCAAACCCACCCACACAGACCAGTATTTACAGTTTGACTCCCATCACCCTCTGGAGCACAAGTTAGGAGTCATCAGGACTCTGTATCACAGAGCAGACAGCGTCCCCACTAACTCAGGAGCCAGACAGAAGGAGAAATCACACACAAAACAGGCTCTAGAGAAATGTGGATATCCTAACTGGGCCTTCCTGAAAGCAGAGAAGAAACCCAAACAGGACTCCAGCCAGCCATCAGGTGAAAAGAAGGAACCCAGACCAGTGGTCATTCCGTATGTTGCGGGAGTTTCAGAGACATTGAGACGTTTATTTTCTAAACACAACGTCCCAGTGGCTTTTAAACCCCAAAATACATTACGACAAAGACTGGTTCATCCCAAAGATCCAGTCCCCCGGCACAAACAGAGTAATATTGTGTATGCTGTTCAGTGTCAGGAGGGCTGTGATCAGTCTTATATTGGGGAAACTAAACAGCCACTGGCCAAAAGGATGGCCCAGCACAGAAGATCAACATCATCAGGTCAGGACTCTGCGGTCTACACTCATCTCCAGGCCAGCGGTCACTCTTTCAGGGATGAAGATGTTCACATCCTTGATAGAGAGGAACGATGGTTTGAGAGAGGAGTAAAGGAGGCCATCTTTGTGAAAAGAAACCGTCCATCATTAAACAGAGGTGGAGGCCTCCGGGTTCAACTGTCCCCCTCTTACAATGCTGTTATTGCTAGTATCACTCAGCCCTCTGTGAATAGCAAACAACCATCAGGGTGCTAATGATCCATCGTCAGGCTGATGGTCCTCCTTGATCATGTGAGCAGCTGGTTTCAGCTGTCATCAGCAAACTGGTTGATCCACTGTGAGAGGGTGCTATTTATAAGACTGAGCTGAAGACTGTACAGCTTCTCAGACTGAGGAAGTCTTTCGGACGAAAGACAAAACGTTTCTACAATTTTTTTTGCTTTGTTTTGTTTTTTGAATGTCCAGAGGACTAGACTTAGCTTTTTTAGATTTTTCTACCTGGATTATTGAGCATGCATCAGGGTATTTTGAGGCCTGTATTCTCCCTAATCTTATTTGCAGATTGCCAACATTGAAATGGCTGTATCTATAAATACAATAAATAAAATAAAAATAAATAAAAAACTACAAACAAACAACAACCTTCACTTGAACATTCTCCAAACTGAAAACAAAACAACTTCAGGTATCCTTCACCTGCACTATACCTCCCAACAACTTCAATTTAATCATCTTTTAAAACATATAAATTGTTTTAGAAATGTTTATGGTGATATCAAGTCAACTCCACAATCCTGTTTCCTGATTTACAACTCAGCTCCTTCAGACTAGTTCTAAATGAAGGTTTTACAAACCTCTTCAGGTTATAATGACTCTCTTTTTTTAACACATTTTAATTGAATATTTAGGGGTGATATTTTTATGAGTTTTATACATGACTTGTAAAATACTATGTTCAACCAAATCATAAAATTTTAATAATTTCAATTGATGAAATAATATATTTGTTGGGTGACCATAGCACTTCCTACTAATAATTCTTATAGCTCTTTTTTGTAAAATAAAAATAGGGTTTGTAATAGTTTTGCATGCTTTTCCCCAAACTTCAATACAATAGACTAAATATGGAACAATCATTACACTATACAATATATTCAAAACTTTGTCATTCAAAAACTATTTTTGGTCTCTCTTGTAAATGAGTCCTCGAGGCTCAATGGGATTAACCTGCCTAAATAAAGGTTGAATTAATTTTACTTTATACAGTAATGTAATTGATTTTATTTTTATTCTTAAGTGATTTATGAGATTTCCATGTCAGCTTCTCATCAATAACAACACCCAAAAGTTTTATTTAATTAACTCTATGAATTTCAATGCTGGAAATTTTAAAGTTGTTTAAAGTTAAAACTATTAATATTGACACAGTTGAGAATTTTATGGCAAGAAAGTTCATGCTCAATAATCCAGGTACCAAAGCCAATAATTATCAGTCAGGTCATCTTGACAGTTTTTTTTTAATAGAAACTGGATGGAGGGTGAAACGTTTCTATAAAAAATAAATTGTCCAGATGACCCGCCTGAAAATTATTGGATTTGGTACCTGGAATATTGATCATGAACTTTCTTGCCTTGAACCACTTTGGCTGTGGCTGCCTGCCTGGGAGGAGTAGACAGGACAGCCCCCAGAAACCATCTTGGCTCCAGCAAACTGGTTGGTCCACTTGAGGTGTTTACTGCTTTGTGGGGAAACAGTTTGCTGGAACTCCTCTGACTGATGAAGTCCTCTGGATGGAGGGTGAAACGTGTCTATAAAAAAGAAACTGTCCAGATGACCCAACTGAGAATTATTGGGTTGAGAATTGTATGTTTATTTGACAGTGATTTCCATTTTTTTGGAGGCTAAATACAAATAAAAAGTGAACATTAATTTATTTGTATAGTTTATTTTATTTATTTAAATTAGGACAATTCATATTAATCAACATGACAGCAGTAAGCATCAATGTAAATATGACGGAGTTAGCACAATAGCTAATTTTTATCCGTTGTCCTAAGGCAGGTAAGAACAAGAAACATCCCATAAAACAAAAGAGCAGAGAATAATACAAACATCACCTATATAGCACATAACACAACATAAAATTACAATAAAAAATATGATGCCATAAGAAAATAGACAAAGTAATTACACACACTTCAGGTTAGTTTTCAGCCAAAGTTTCACAGAGTTTTTAAAGCCAGAGTATGTGCCACAGTTCCTGATGGAAACTGGCAGTGTGTTCCATGACTGCGTGCCTCTGACGATTTTACAGGTAGTCCCCGACTTACGAGCGCTCTTACTTACGAGGTCCCGGACTTACGAATATGCATCTCATTAAAAAATATGTTTATATCCATCCATCCATCCATCTTCTTCCGCTTATCCGGGGTCGGGTCGCGGGGGTAGCAGCCTAAGTAGGGAGGCCCAGACTTCCCTCTCCCCAGCCACTTGGAGCAGCTCCTCCGGGGGAATCCCAAGGCGTTCCCAGGCCAGCCGAGAAACATAGTCCCTCCAGCGCGTCCTGGGTCTTCCTCTGGGTCTCCTCCCGGTGGGACGTGCCCGGAACACCTCACCAGGGAGGCGTCCAGGAGGCATCCTAACCAGATGCCCGAGCCACCTCAACTGGCTCCTCTCGATGTGGAGAAGCAGCGGCTCTACTCCGAGTCCCTCCCGGAAGAATATGTTTATATTTATATTATATATAATATACATGTACAGTACTGTACAGTCACCAAGCACTTAGCCTATCCTAACACAGTTTTTAAAGATGAAGTAGTGAGTTGAGTTGTCTCCCTTTCACATAAAGGGAGCTAGCTCCCTTTATGTGAATGGAGCCTGCTGGGGAGGAGGGAGACAATTCAACTGACTCCTTAACTGTGTTAGGATAGGCTAAGTGCTTGGTGACTGTACAGTACTGTACTGTACATTTATCTATTTATAAATAAAAAATAAATATATATTACTGTACAGTATATTTTTAATAAATAGATAAATGTACAGTACTGTACAGTCACCAAGCACTTAGCCTATCCTAACACAGTTTTTAAAGATGAAGGAGTGAGTGGAATTGTCTCCCTCCTCCATGCAGGCTCCATTCCCATAAAGGGAGCTAGCTCCCTTTATGTGAAAGGGAGACAATTAAACTCACTCCTTCATCTTTAAAAACTGTTAGGATAGGCTAAGTGCTTGGTGACTGTACAGTACTGTACATGTATTCATCTCTAAAAAAAAATATATAATATATATATATATTTTTTTTTTTGGGTGATCCTACTTACGAATTTTTGACATACGAGCGCCCCCTAGGGACGGAACTCGCTCGTAAGTCGGGGACTACCTGTATATTGTTTATGTTGATATTGAATTATATCGCTATCGACCGAAATTAAGAAATATATTGATAAAAATGTTGGCCATATCGTCCAGCCCTACCTGGAGGGTAAATGTAAACTATATCTTGGCTGAAAATATTCAATCAAGCAGCGAAGCAGGCAGTCTGATTTCAGTCAGCTGCACTCAGTCTGCTCCTCCTCCGAGACGGGCAGACTGAGCGCAGCTGACGGATATTAGACAGCCTGCTTCGGACTAAACGAGAGGAACACACCGCTGAAGCCAGGGAGCTCGAACGTCCAAAGTAAAACTAACTTTACAACAGTGCCTGGTTAAACAATCCTTGTGCTCTTTAATGTGGTGCTTTTTCAGATGTTTATTAAGTTTGATGTATTGTAGGTCACAATGGAGCTTTCTTCTCTTGGTACAGCGGCTCTGCAGACATTGCATGTTGCTGTCCTGCTGTGTTTGGTGTAAAATACTTCCACACAGCGGACATATTAAGATGAAAAGTTGGTTAGCTGTTAGCCACAGTGCTGCTCTCAGTCCTCATGTATTTACTCACATTTTAGCTGGCTTCAAACTATGAAATGAATTTCCTTCAGAAAATCCATTCCATAGTTTGATTCCCTGCCTTGCAGAGCAGCCGGCAGGGAATCACATGTGGAGATGTTTCAGCAGACATAGACATTCATCATGGATCAGAAACCTTTGCAGATTGTATCGGAAAAATCTGATAGGTAAATTATGCTGGTATAGGAGGCCGAGGCCAATACTGATACCGGATCAGCCCCATCCTTAATTAAAACACAATTAGTTCATCTGCACGAGAAATCTGTTAATTAACCAAGTAACTAACTGATTAAATAACAATTCTCTCAGGAGAATTCTCTCAGGCCTCCACCCGCCTCCGGGTTCAACTGTCCCCCTCTTACAATGCTGTTATTGCTAGTATCACTCAGCCCTCTGTGAATAGCAAACAACCATCAGGGTGCTAACGATCCATCGTTATGCTGATGGTCCTCCATGATCATGTGAGCAGCTGGTTTCGGCTGTCATCAGCCAACTGGTTGTGTAACACTGTGAGAGGGTGCTATTTATAAGACTGAGCTTAACACAGCACCTCAGACTGAGGAAGTCTTTCGGACGAAAGACGAAACGTTTCTACAATTTTTTTGCTTTGTTTTGTTTTGTTTTTTGAATGTCCAGAGGACCAGACTTAGCTTTTTTAGAGAATTCTCTCAGGAATTACATGAACAACATTTCATGGGGTCTGACTGTTTGAAAAAAACAATTTGATTGGTTGGTTGGTTCTCTCCACATATTGCACAACCACTGAACCTGTATTTTAGAACCAACATCTATAGTCCAGATTATGATACCAACATCAACTACCTCATACATGTACATTACCTCATATGCTGCTTTGCCACTCTTTGCAAATGTCAATGCCAGAACCTTCAGTTAATTTTATAGATATACTTTTTATACTTTTTATACTACTATGCAAAAACTCAGGACAGTATTACAGGTACACTTTTATTAATTCATTTTATGCTTATGTTCATTAAATGTTTAGTGTTTTAGTGTTGGTGTAAATTTTCATACTTTTATACTACTATGCAAAAACTCAGGACAGTGTTACACGTTTACTATTTTATGCTTATGTTTATTAAATGTGTTAGTGTTTTAGTGTTTAAATGGTTACTGTTGCACCGAGGGACTGAGAGAGAAACGCAATAGACCTTTTACCAGTTGACGTCATCACGCAAAGCTCGCCTGAAACGAGCGTTCTGATTGGACGGCAAAAAGCCCTAACCGGATGCAAGGGCTCAGGAAGGGGTCAAGGAGCTTCGTAATGATAGCGAGTTGTAATTTAGAAGCTTGTTTTCTTAAAATAGTGAACAACCACTGGTCAAAATGCCTGAACATTGTGCCGCGGATACGAGAGGAGATGATTGTGTGCGCTGATGGAAAATGGGGAACTCCTTCAGGCTTTTTTGCGAATGTCCAGCAGGGTGAGTCGTTGTGTGTCGTTGTCAACAACCTGTATTATCCAAGCGTCAGAAATAAATGTTTTAAATTTCTCACACCAATACTTCTGATATTTAGACTGGTTTGGTTATTGTTACAGGTTTAACATCTTCTGTTAGCTGCTTTAACTAGTGCCATGTCTTCATAAGAGCTGTCAGTATTAGCACAGTATGTAAACAAAAACATGACGTTTGAGTCAGTCACACCATGTTTTAAATTTCTCACACCAATACTTCTGATATTTAGACTGATTTGGTTATTGTTACAGGTTTAACATCTTCGGTTAGCTGCTATAAATAGCACCATGTCTTCATAAGAGCTGTCAGTATTAGCACAGTATGTAAACAAAAACATGACGTTTGAGTCACACAAATGTTCACAGCGTCCTTATTTCTTATTTGATTTCTGTAAACTATGTCTTAAATACAACCTGAGACAATTGGTGATGTTGTGATGTGAAAAATAATAACTATACCAAGAGATACATTTATTAGCTTTCCTGGGAAAATTTAATTATCTTTGAGAACGTATTTACTTTTGACACACTGTTTATACAGCTTACACTTTATTAGACGTAAAATGTGTGAAAATCTTATATGTGAATTCTATAATGACACACACAATATGGTTATATATTGTGTTTGTGTTTTGCAGACAAGGAGGTGGCTGCAACCATGCTGGAAATACATTCTAAACCAACCTGCACCCAGTTGTACATGGAAGGGACCAGCCCAAAAACGAACTGCACCTGCTAATACATAGTTCCCATGTGACGTCACATCCGTCTTACTTCCGGGTGGACCCTCATTTTGAAAGTCAGAACAGGGGACAGCGCGGTTTAATGGATGTTCATTTTTCACGTTTTTTTTTTTGTGTTAATTTCTAATTAATTGCAATGGTTACTTCGTGTTGTGTCAGTGGGTGTTCCAGTCGGGTAGACGTTTGGGCAACGCGCAGGTTTCAGTTAATCAAAAAAAAAGTAACGTGAAGGATTTATCTCATCGGAGAAACTGGACAGCAGCCCCTCCTCGCTCTGAGTCTGGCTTGGATCTGCTCTGGAAGACGTCGTCCTTTTGGCCGGTAAACAAAATATTCTACATAAATCATTTTGTGAAACTATGTCAGAACAATGTTAGAGTACAACTGTCTGTGTGTTAGAGCTGGTTTTTTTTTTCTTCATTATTTAGCAAACCGTCTTGCATGCTGTTAGCTTAGCATCTCGCTAACGCGACAATGGCCTCACGGTCCACCAGGACCAGCGGGGGAAACCGTCCCAGTTGGAGGAGGAGGACGGGAGCCAAGTCGTGCGGGCGACGCGTCGGTCCCATGGGACGTGACCCCGCGACGGATCCACGCCGTCCGACCTGAGCTCCTGCGAGCCTCGCTCCTGCGAGCCTCGCTCCAGATGCTAACAACATGCTAACTTCCAACACGGTAACACTCAAGTGCTGGTTCTGGTCCGTGTTCAACCTGGACTGTTTGTGCTGGCTGTGTGTTATTTTAGTTAAACCTTTTTTTAGCTGGTTAGATCTGATTGAGACAGTTTACACATCTTTTTTGGATTTAAAGCTGTGAATCTCTGCGCTGTGAAGCCGGTGTGCTGTGAAGCCGGTGTGCGCTCTTTGTAGTAATTAAATAATTAATGATATCGGAGTAACTACTTTGTGACAAGTTGTCTGATTCGTCTGCCATGATTTCTTTCTCAAACTCATTTAACTCGACCACTGCCAGTTTGCTCTTGTTCCTTGGTGAAGCTGTGGTAGCTCGTGTTTTTGTCCGTATAATTTGCTCTGGCTGTTCGCCATCTTTGCCTTCTCTGCCTTTAGATGTGGTGCGGAAACCGGTTGGGGGCGTGTCTGGGAACTATGTATTGGATGAGCGCTGCAAGTTTTAAAGTGAGTTTAATCAGTGCTCCTGAAGAAATTTCATATTACGCTTATAACACAAATACCCAGAAAGGTGACTTTCAGTCAAATTTCACCAACAACTGGAATAATACAATATCACTTATTTTGTCTTATTCCAGTCAAAAAACTATTCAACATTTTACAATTGTAGTTTATTTTATTGTGTTAATTATTGTTGTTTTCTAGTGGCACTAGATAAGAAATAAATGCAATGACATATGCACGGTTTTAAATGTTTTCTACAATTGTAAGATCTGGAATAGTTCTTGGACATTTTTTAAAAAACACTTCTACAAACAGATTTGCTAATATGTGTTAGATATAAACCACATTTTTCATGTTGGTGTCATTATAGGCATGACATCGGCATCCAGAAGTTTTCCAGGAGAACGCTGAACAGCCTGCATTTTGAACCCACGACATCCTGATGAGCCCATCACTGCTGGCTGGTCTTCACAAGGACATTTTGAGCGTGGAGCCATTGTTGCCTTTTGCAGGTTGTAGTAGTAAACTTTAAAAACCACTAACACTTATCTGTATGTTTCTTTAATTCCTTTATTTTGTCTAGAATTTAAAACTTCATGTTTTTTTCTTTTGAGATATGCTCAAAGCCCCTGGCTGTGGTTTCTCGATCCAGACCCTCCGGCAGATGAAGTAGCTGACGACCGCGGGCCCTGTCCAGTCTCCACGCATCAGAGAGACCTGCCAGAAGTTCAAAACATCTTTAAATGTCTCACAAGCACACATATTATTTATATAAGTCACAAACAGAAACAACACATACCAGAAGATGTGTTTGTGTTTGTCATTTCACTTGTCAAGGACAGCAGCCTAGGACAGACAGTAACCTGCTAATATTTTTTTTAATGATGCCTTCTCTGACAACTTGGAGACTTTAGACAGTGTAATGTTTATGTTTTTTTTTTAAATGTGACTAAAACAGCATTTGTATATTAACAGATTAAAAAATTTAACTAAACAAAAGTTCCACTTATCTAAAAGTCAAATTAGAGCACAGTTTATTTATTTTTAAAGGTTGGTGTGTTCGTTTCTAAATTTAATGTACTACAATCAATGTCTGTTTTGGGATGTGTACACTATTTCTGTAATCAATTACTGTAATAAACCACCTCTGACTTGACATCAAACCCTTTGTCAGCAAGGAGTTGTTGGCCAGTTGCTGCTGTAAAACAAAGTATTAATTCATATTTGACAATAAACAAAACAGTCTTGTGTATAGTTAAACTGTATGCTTATACACAATGATGACAGGATTGCTTTTTTTTTCTGTGACATCATTTCACCGATGCTCCCAGCAAAACTGTGTGCTTACAGAAACAGAGAAATGGCTGAAATGTTTTTAAAGTCAGACCTCAAATAATGTTAATAAAACATGTTTGTCTTGTGGAAACTATACTGTATATTTTTCCAACCCAGAAAGAGTTCAAATGATAACAGCTAACAGTGCAGTGGTCTGTTCATTTTTATAGAGCTGCACAGTGTTTGATGCTATTTTATTCACCTGTTATTTCTTCAGGGGGGTTGAACAGACTAGCTTCTCTTTTTCCACCTCTGACGACATCAAAACCTTTGTCAGCAAGGAGTTGTTGGCCAGTTGCTGCTGTAAAACAAAGTATTAATTCATATTTGACAATAAACAAAACAGTCTTGTGTATAAACTGTATGCTTATACACATTGATGACAGGATCGCTTTTTTTTTCTGTGACAGCATTTCACCGATGCTCCCAGCAAAACTGTGCGCTTACAGAAACAGAGAAATGGCTGAAATGTTTTCAAAGATGCAGTGCTGTCAGACCTCAAATAATGTTAATAAAACATGTTTGTCTTGTGGAAACTATACAGTATATTTTTTCAACGAAGAAAGACTTCAAATGATAACAGCTAACAGTGCAGTGGTCTGTTCATTTTTACAGGGCTGAATGTTTGACATTTTACTCACCTGTTATTCAGTGGGGTTGAAGGAAGAATCTCTTTGCATGTCGCAGGTTGAAACTTCAACACAGCCAGTGGACAGGTACAGCGAGGTCTCGTAGAACTAGCTAGCTGCTAGCTTAGCAGCTGTCCAGTAGCATTCTGCTGCGGAGGCTGTTCTCTGTTTTGTCTGTTTCCCATATCCAAGATGTAATGTTGGAACGTAATCCACGGAGCTTGGATCATTAATGTCCATGCCAGATAATAAATGCTGATTACACACGTTGCTGCTTTGTGTAGGGGTGAAGTCCTGCCGGCGAAGCGCTTGCCACATCTTCCTCCACATCTTCCTTCTTTTAGTCGCTTTACTCGACTTTCCTAGAGGGACTTGGTAAAACGAACAAGTCTCACCGTCTTCTTTTACTCGTTTACGTAGCCTGGAACAATTATAAACACAATAAAAGGCATATTTCCCCACCGCGACCGTTGGCAGTAACGACAACACTAAAGTTGCGTGCCCTAGCTTCCGGTTGATTCTCGAAAAATGCGAGTGCGCATGCGCGATGACGTCAACTGGTAAAAGGTCTATTTGAATCCTGTGTATGTCCTGTACATATTGCAGTTCTGACAATAAAGTTGACTTTTGACTTTGATGATCTAAGGTTTAATTAGTTTGTTTTTAAAGTATTCTTGAGAAATCAGGAGTAAATCATAGATTAGGAACTTGCTCAACAATGGTTACAGAATATATTTTACAAAATCAAAATTAATTTTATTTGGGTGTTAAAACACCAGTTGCATCTCATGGCCTATAATAATTATTTTAATATTTTCTGGTAGAAAGTTTCCACTCCAGTGTGTACTCTCATGTGTGAGTTTAAACTTGCCTTATGACTAAATCTTTGTCCACAAAGTTCACAAGGAAACAGCTTGTCTCCTGTGTGGACTCTCATGTGTCTGTTTAAATGTGTCTTCTGACTAAATCTTTGTCCACAGAGTTCACATGGAAACGGCTTGTCTCCTGTGTGGACTCTCCTGTGTGAGATTAAACTTGCCTCATGACTAAATCTTTGTCCACAAAGTTCACATGGAAACGGCTTGTCTCCTGTGTGGACTCTCCTGTGTGAGATTAAACTTGTCTTATGACTAAATCTTTGTCCACAAAATTCACATGGAAACGGCTTGTCTCCTGTGTGGACTCGCTTGTGTGAGTTTAAACTTGTCTTATGACTAAATCTTTGTCCACAAAGTTCACATGGAAACGGCTTTTCTCCAGTGTGGACTCTCATGTGTGAGTTTAAACTTGCCTTATGACTAAATCTTTGTCCACAAAGTTCACATGGAAATGGCTTTTCTCCTGTGTGGACTCTCATGTGTGAGTTTAAATATGGCTTATGACTAAATCTTTGTCCACAAAGTTCACATGGAAATGGCTTTTCTCCTGTGTGAACTCTCATGTGCGAGTTTAAATTTGCCTTCTGACTAAATCTTTCTCCACAAAGATCACAAGGAAACGGCTTGTCTCCTGTGTGGACTCTCATGTGATTGGTTAAATGGTCCTTCCGACTAAATCTTTTTCCACAAAGATCACAAGGAAACGGCTTGTCTCCTGTGTGGACTCTCATGTGTGAGTTTAAATGTGATTTGGAAGTAATTCTTATACCACAGTCATCACAGCTTATTAATTTTGGCCTTGCCTGGTCTTTCATGCGTGATTCTACATTTTTCTTCTTTCCAACACATTTCTTATCAAGCAGACATCTTGAAGACTTCACTCCTGAATGACTTACCATGTGTCTTTGAAGAGTCCGGTTACTGACATATTGCTTACCACACTCAGAGCAGCTCAAAGATTTGTTGACAGTTTTTACCTCTGATTCAGGAGCCCTGCTCTCCTTCCAGTCTTTCATACTGTCTTTATGTTCTGATTCAGAGTCTGATGAGTTCTTTAATAGAGAGTCAGGATTGGTCATTTCACCATCCTCTTCATCGTCCTCGTTAACGTCAGTCTTTGAAGAAATGGAACTGCCTTTGAGAGGCTTTAAATCTGGGTTCCTGGTAAATTGTTTTTTTAATCCTCCTCACTCTTTAAAGAAACTGTAGTGACCTAAAATCTGATATCTGTCTCCTCCATATTAAGTTGGTCACCCACCAGAATGGTCTAAGGGTCTTTTCTTCCACTTTGTGATAAGAGGCTCTGGGTCCTGCTGGTCAACATTAGGCCTTCAGTCTTGAGGAGTTTCTTCTTCTTAATCAGCTCTAAACAGAGGCAGGAACCACTGAAAAACATGTACAATAAAGACAATGTTACACACACACACATTTTTACCCTCACAATCACCATCTTCTAGGGGTGTAACGGTACACTAAAATCACATTTCGGTTCGGTTAATTTTGGGTACAAAAAAAGACAAAATAAAGACTTACAAAATGTTTATTTTGAAAATATGCCAAGTAACAATACGTTTGTATAAAAATAAATAAAAGCAGCCCATTTGGGTGACATTTTAGATAAACGGCACTCTTTACAATAAATAAACTAAACTAACAATAATAAAAATCTTAAGAAATACAATAACAGTCAGAACCAGAACAATGAGCAGCAACAGACCGTTTACAATCTAACTAATCAAGTTTTAATTTTTCTCCCAAAAATATCAACTTGTCCACATTTTCTGCTAAAAGCACAGATCTAGTTGCAGTGAATATCTCCAGCGGTGGAGAAAATCATCTAAAAAACAACAACTAGCAGCAGTGTGGCTGTATTTGTCCTCATTACTCACAACCTCTTCTTGGACCTGCTCCCCCAGGTGGGACAGGTCCCTGGAAAAGTTCAGAGTTCAGTCATCAGACTTCTTAGCTGCAGGTGATCTGGTGGATTTCCCTGAAGAGGAAGAAGACAGCTGCTATCTCTGTCCCAGACTGGAAATGAAACACAAAGAGGTAAAAAAAAAAGAGGAGTCAGTAAGATTATAATTTTAAATGTAATGATACACCTTTGTCTCTCTGGAAACTGTATTAAAACACTTTTCACTGAATATCTCAGTGAAACACAGAACACTGATTTTATCACAAGATACTCTTATTATTTTTACTTTGTTCTAATTTAGATATAACATATATATCAAAAGAATAACTTCTTGTCATTTTATGATCATTTGTTATTTGCATGAGTAGTCACTCTTTAATATGCTGGTGCATTCTTAAAGGTTCAGTATGTAGCTTTTTTTATAAACGTATTTCTTCTCTCTGTCACTATTTTTTGACAGAGTGATGTTAAACAGGTAATCTTTGAGAAATACTATATTCCTCTGGCGTCTCCCGGTGGTTAAAATAGCATTTATAAAAACCAGAGCGGCCCGTGTTTAACCAGCCAATAAAAACAGAGTTATTTTCATGAACGAGCTCCCCCCGCCCTCCCCCCGCCTCTCCCAGCGGCAGCGCGCAGCCGCGCACGTTCCCGTCTCAGTAGCTGTTTCAAAATGGCGGAGGTGGGTAGCGAGAGCTTTGGGTGCTCAAAGGATTGCAAAGCGATGCAGAGTTAGCAACATTTCTGCTTGAAAAGTAAGTGTCTTTGCTTGAATCATGTGTTACAGGCCCAGCCTTTACCTAGAGAGGGTGGTAGAGAGCTACGAGAGGGGCGGGTAGAAGAAGAGAGTGTGTGTGTGTTAGCTTGAGAGCCTGTAGCTGTGCAGTTCGTGCGTTGTGGTTGTCGTTGCCATCAAGAGGAATAAAGTTCAGCAAGCTTTCATCTGCCTCCTTGTTTTGCCGCCAGCAGAGCAGAATCTATATGGGTTTGTTACCAGCCAAACGAGCTGAAATATAACAAAAAGGTAACACATGTGATAGCGCAAATGCCATGATATTATCTACAACAGGCTAAAACCGTTTTCCGGCCTACAGCTGACGTGATGCTAATGGCAGCAGCTAACTCATTCAACCTCAGTATTGTTTCGATACGTACATTTAGTTATCCTAACTTATTGTATTGTGGATCAGCATGCAGATATGATGAAAGTACTGTAATGCCTCTTTTCCACCGCTCGGCTCGGATCGGGTTGGATCGGCTCAGGTCGGCTCAGTTCGGGTCGGGTCACATCTATGTTCTGTTTCCACAGCTTTTTTGTACCCCTTCTGTGGGCGGGGTCCAGAATCCTACTCGTCTTACCACATGGTGGCAGTAGTGTTCCTCAAGCTATTTACTACAGTACTAGCCACCACTAGAAGAAGAACACAATAAAGACTTTGTATCACATATTATCAATTCTATCAAAAACCACATAGCTGATATTTTTCAAAAAAATCTAGTGTGATCACAACATGTTCATATACGAAATGTATCCTGTTGGAGTTATTTGAAATAAAATTCAATGTTTTATAGACATAAATGTGTCAACCTACGTCCATTATTTTCTCCCTTCTACTTTGTATCACATATTATCAATTCTATCAAAAACCACATAGCTGATATTTTTCAAAAAAATCTAGTGTGATCACAACATGTTCATATACGAAATGTATCCTGTTGGAGTTATTTGAAATAAAATTCAATGTTTTATAGACATAAATGTGTCAACCTACGTCCATTATTTTCTCCCTTCTACTTTGTATCACATATTATCAATTCTATCAAAAACCACATAGCTGATATTTTTCAAAAAAATCTAGTGTGATCACAACATGTTCATATACGAAATGTATCCTGTTGGAGTTATTTGAAATAAAATTCAATGTTTTATAGACATAAATGTGTCAACCTACGTCCATTATTTTCTCCCTTCTACTTTGTATCACATATTATCAATTCTATCAAAAACCACATAGCTGATATTTTTCAAAAAAATCTAGTGTGATCACAACATGTTCATATACGAAATGTATCCTGTTGGAGTTATTTGAAATAAAATTCAATGTTTTATAGACATAAATGTGTCAACCTACGTCCATTATTTTCTCCCTTCTACTTTGTATCACATATTATCAATTCTATCAAAAACCACATAGCTGATATTTTTCAAAAAAATCTAGTGTGATCACAACATGTTCATATACGAAATGTATCCTGTTGGAGTTATTTGAAATAAAATTCAATGTTTTATAGACATAAATGTGTCAACCTACGTCCATTATTTTCTCCCTTCTACTTTGTATCACATATTATCAATTCTATCAAAAACCACATAGCTGATAAGAAAGTTCATTCTCAATAGTCCAGGTATCAAATCCACTCATTCTCAATCAGTTCATCTGGACAGTTTCTTTTTAGTAGAAACGTTTCACCCTCACTCCAGAGGGCTTCGTCAGTCAGAGTAGTCCAAAGCACACTGAAGTTAACCCACCAAGTAAACAACTTAAGTGGACCAACCAGTTTGCTGTAGCCAAGATGGTTTCTGGGGGCTTGTCCCTCGTTGACTCCTCCCAGGCAGGCAGACATGTCCAAAGTGGTTCAAGACAAGAAAGTTCATTCTCAATAGTCCAGGTATCAAATCCACTCATTCTCAATCAGTTCATCTGGACAGTTTCTTTTTTGTAGAAACGTTTCACCCTCACTCCAGAGGGCTTCGTCAGTCAGAGTAGTCCAAAGCACACTGAAGTTAAACCACCAAGTAAACAACTTAAGTGGACCAACCAGTTTGCTGTAGCCAAGATGGTTTCTGGGGGCTTGTCCCTCGTTGACTCCTCCCAGGCAGGCAGACATGTCCAAAGTGGTTCAAGACAAGAAAGTTCATTCTCAATAGTCCAGGTATCAAATCCGCTCATTCTCAATCAGTTCATCTGGACAGTTTCTTTTTTGTAGAAACGTTTCACCCTCACTCCAGAGGGCTTCGTCAGTCAGAGTAGTCCAAAGCACACTGAAGTTAACCCACCAAGTAAACAACTTAAGTGGACCAACCAGTTTGCTGTAGCCAAGATGGTTTCTGGGGGCTTGTCCCTCGTTGACTCCTCCCAGGCAGGCAGACATGTCCAAAGTGGTTCAAGACAAGAAAGTTCATTCTCAATAGTCCAGGTATCAAATCCGCTCATTCTCAATCAGTTCATCTGGACAGTTTGAAGC
>JBBPBX010055709.1:12384-23013 GCA_038048925.1 Garcialebias charrua
CGGCTGCAGACACAGTGTTCAGAAATACACAAACACACACCAACACACACACCAACACATGTGGAATGAAGAGGCGCGCGCGCGCGTGTGGAGGAGGAGGGGGACGTTGCGCAATCCGCGCTTGCACCTTTTGGCTCTCATTCAAAAAGAGTCCCTTGTAAACTGGTGGTGCCGGGCCGTGCCGGGCCGTGGCAGCGGGCTAACACGGCCCGGTGGCGGACAGCAGGTTGCGCAGCGTGGACAGCTCTCGTGACAGCTGCTCCACGCGCTTCTGCAGCCGCTCGTTCTCCGCCGCCAGCTCCAGGACCTTGTGCTGCGTCTCCAGGTTGCGCATCTTGGCCTTGTCCCTGCTCTTGCGCACCGCCAGGTTGTTGCGCTCCCTGCGCAGCCGGTACTCCTCGCTGTCCTTGTCCAGACGCTTCTTGGACTTGTTGCTGTGCGTCGGGGACCTGCCGCTCCCTGACGGCGCGGGGGTCCCCGGCGGGCTGGAGCAGGTGGAGGAGGCGGTGGAGAGGTTCCCCACGCTGCCGCTCGTGGACTGGTAGTGCAGGTACCGCATGTCGAAGGTGTCCACCTTGTCCTCCTGAGTGTCCTCTCTGTCCCCCGCAGGGGCGGACCTGTAGCGGTGCGCCTCGGGGCTCAGCACGCTGTCCACCCGAGTCTCCTGCAGCTCGGGGTAGCTCAGGGCGTATGCCTGGGCCCCCCGCTGCTCCTGAGCCGCCTCCAGCTCGAAGTTCTTGTAGGTCTGGTATCTCTTGAGCTTGTTGTCTCCCAGGAAGTCGGAGAAGTCCCCGTGCGGCTGTGGGGGTCCGTGCAGCGCGTGGGGGTCCAGGTAGGCGCTGAAGTCGATGGCTCTCTCGCGCTCCTCCAGCTCCGTCATGGAGTCTCCTCCTCCTCCTCCCAGCCTCCAGTAGAAGCCGTCTCTGCCGTGGAACTCCTCGTACAAGCCGGCCACTTCCATGGATGTCAGCTCCCGCGCGTGGGGGGCCGAGGTGACACGCGCTGCTTCCGGCTGCGCCCTCAGGTGTGTGAGCTGTGAAAACCTCCGCGGTCCGTGCGTGTGCGTGGGAGCGCGCGCAGTCCACAGGACGAGTGGATGTGGAGGAACTGACACAGACCTGCTGCTCTCCCGGGGTTTTATTAAGGCTGGGGGGCGGGGCCTAACCCGGGCAGGTGTGTCTCTGTGCGCGCGCCGCGCTCAGCCCACAGGACAACCTGATCCGCTTCTTCAGGTTATTTCCCGCAAAGTGCGAACAAACAAAAAGTTTCAACATGTTTCAACGAACTGAGTCAAATTAGAGTGAAACCATTCAACATCTGCTCTGGGTCAATGAATGCGTGTCGCCCGCCACACACACACTATCACCCTCTGAGAAGAAAACAGAGTTACACATCACCGGGTCTGATGACTCTCAGCTACTACCACACAACATCAGCTGCCATGACAGGAAAGTTCATGCTCAATCATCCAATCCAGTTATTGGATCAGCTGCCATCTGGCACGTGCATGATTTATACAAGTTCTTCCAAGGTTCATTCAAATCGGCCCAGTGGGTCATCAGATATTTTGCTAACAGACAGACAGTCAGTGTGTTGTGAGCTTTAGACAGTTGGTTTGTTGAGGTTGCTTGGCTGTGGCGGCCATCTTGAATGGGGTTGACAGCAAAAAAGACGCACATTCAAAGATTATGAAGTTTGATCAAATCCGGCTGATGAGATGTTTTGCTAACAGACAGACAAGGGCAGATTTCGCATGTTGAGATGACTCTCAGCTACTACCACACCAACTTTAGAAGGAACTCTGTGACTCAGCTGCTCAGATGAATAATCCCGTGACGCTGCAGCTCCAGAACCAGCTGGTTCCAGCAGAACCTGGAGATCATCCTGTACAAAGGTCAGAGTGGGCGTGACGTCACTCTGTCAGAAACACCGCGGCGCGCGCACACACATCCGGAACGTGCGTCTGCGACGTCACGACTTGCTGCTCCATGATCTGAAGGTGTGTCACGACTCTCAGCTACCACCACACACAACTTCAGCTCCATGCGCTGTGGCAGCTGAGTTTATCAGTTAAATGAACATCTAACAATTGTTTTCCTAAAGTTTCATCACAATTTGTCACGTGCTTTGCACAAACACAGTACACAGGTTAAATCACCTTTTATCTTTCAGCAATAAGACCTCCTAAAAACAAACAAACAAACAACAAAAACAGGATCCTTGTGTCAAATCCCAAAAAAACACGAAGAAATCTAAAACAAATGAGAAATAATGAATTCAATAGAGTTAATAATTTCTATATTTGATGTGAAGTCAGGCCAGACTTTCTGCTATAGCTCTGTATCCTAAAACAATTATTTTATTTAAAAAATATTAATTACTGTAAATGAAAACTTGCACTAAACAGAACAAACTGTTAGGAGTCACTGCCCCCTGGTGGTCATCTTTAGCCCTACATGGGGATTTATTGAACGTTTTCTTGCTGATAATTAGGTTTTCAGTTTGGAGGGTGGAATGTGACTTTCATGATGTATTTATTTATTTATTTTGTCACATTCCACCCTCCATAGATCAGATTCTCTGGATGGATTCCTGTTTGTTGAAACATTGTCTTTTATCCAAAAGACTTCTTCAGTCTGAGATGCTGTATAGATGCTGATCTGTTTTCTTGTTTCATCTGTGACCATCTGCTCATACAAACTCATGTTCGTGCTGCTGTTTATTCCCACTATATTAGGCTTAGTGTATTACTAGTTGATGTTTTTCTTAGTTAGTTCTAGATGTTATTACTGTTTTTCTCTTTCATTGTTGTTGGATGTAACTGGGACCTCGTGTACATAATCTCGTTTTCACACATGCGGTGCAAATGACAATAAAGACTCTCTGACTCTGACTCTGACTGTATTCAGCTCAGTCTTATAAATAGCACCTTAATTCTCATAGTGGATCAACCAAATGGTGACAATCAAAACCAGCTGCTCACATGATCAAGGAGGACCATCAGCCTAACAATGGATCGTTAGCACCCTGATGGTTGTTTGCTATTCACAGAGGGCTGAGTGATACTAGCAATAACAGCATTGTAAGAGGGGGACAGTTGAACCCGGAGGCCTCCACCTCTGTTTAATGATGGACGGTTTCTTTTCACAAAGATGGCCTCCTTTACTCCTCTCTCAAACCATCGTTCCTCTCTATCAAGGATGTGAACATCTTCATCCCTGAAAGAGTGACCTCTGACCTGGAGATGAGTGTAGACCGCAGAGTCCTGACCTGATGATGTTGATCTTCTGTGCTGGTCCATCCTTTTGGCCAGTGGCTGTTTAGTTTCCCCGATATAAGACTGATCACCCTCCTGACACTGAACAGCATACACAATATTACTCTGTTTGTGCCGGGGGACTGGATCTTTGGGATGAACCAGTCTTTGCGTAATGTATTTTGGGGTTTAAAAGCCACTGGGACATTGTGTTTAGAAAATAAACGTCAATGTCTCTGAAACTTCCGCAACATACGGAATGACCACTGGTCTGGGTTCCTTCTTTTCACCTGATGGCTGGCTGGAGTCCTGTTTGGGTTTCTTTTTTCAGGAAGAGCCAGTTAGGACATTGCTCCAGGGCTTGTCTTGTGGAGATTTCTCCTTCTGCCTGGCTCCTGAGTTAGTGGAAAAGCACGGTCCAGCACAGACGTCTATCGTCCTGAGGACATAATGAAACTGAGCCGTGCAGAGTCTGCAGCTCAGAGCAGCGAGGACCTTTCAGACTTCCAGAACTTGAAGAGACACGACGCAGGACAGCAGCTGCTCAGGACAAAACTCATCTGTCCACCTCCAGGTGGAGGGACACTCTGCTGTGGACCAGCATGGACAGAGAGGAAGATGGTTTGAGAGGGGGAGGGAAAGCCATTTATGGTAAACAAAGAAAAAAAAGAAAGAAGGCTCAGATTTCAGTTTTTGACAGAACAAGTTCCTGGAAACTCCTGAAGAAACGAGTTGGAGCAGCCTGAAACTCTTTCAGTCTGTTCACACCTTCATGCTCGGACCAGAGGGGCTCTGTGAACCAGACAAACCAGATCCAACAGCTCCCATTGTGAGGAGAACAAGTTTATTGTGCATGTGAATGTAGCTGGGCGGCACGGCGGTGAAGTGGTTGAAGCTATGGCCTCTCAGAGAGAAGGGCCTTCTTTCTGGGTGGAGTTGGGTGTGAGTTTCCTCCAGTTTCCTCCCACAGGCAAAAAGGCAGCACATTCGCTTACCTGCTAACTAAACTGTCCCTGGCCTGGGTGAGAGTGAATGTTGGTCTCTGTATCCCTGTAATGGGACGGGAGACCTGTCCAGGGTGTCCTCTGCCTCACCTGTAGGAGACGTGTGTAAAAAAATAAAAAAGATGACTGAATGGATGGACGGTTTATGTTTATGCTTATTGAATTTGTTCATTATTTTTTTTACAAAAGAAACAATGCAAGACAATCCCATAAATGATAATGTACAAAATATAAAAAATGAAAGGTAGCAGAAAGAAGAATAAATCTTATTATATCTGCCCCTTTTTTGAACAATCAGATTAAACAATAATAATCTTCAACCAACAGTACAAAAGGAATAACTCTTTCTAATTTTCTAACTAATGATAATAATAATAATAATAATAATAATAATAATGTCTATTCCTGTCATCTGCGTATGTTCCCATACACAGACGAAATTCGTCTCTGCATTTAACCCAACCACCTACTGCAGTGAGCAGCCCGAAAGCGCCCGGGGAGCTGGAGAAATAGGTGTGCACTCATAGACACCCCAAGGTGGGTAGTGGCCGGGGCGCGAACCCGTGACCTTCGGATCCGTAGTCAAAAGCCCTGCCACTAGACCATCTTGGCTAATACAATACACATTACGCTATTTCATATATATTTTTTTTAACAAATTTGTTTTGATCATTTTCTTAAATGTAAACATTGACTTGGCATTTTTAACTACATTCTCCAAGCCATTCCATAATCTAATTCCCTGGATTGAGGTAGAACGTCCCTTCAAACTAGTTCTGAATTGTGGTTTTACAAACATCTCTGTCCCCTTAAGATTATAACAACTTTGTCTTTTAACAAAATGCATTTGGATATTTAAAGGTAATGCATTATTTTGAGCCCTATACATAACTGATAAAATATTATAGTCTACCAAATCATGGAACTTCAATAACTTCAGTTGATAAAATAATGTACTTGATGGATGACGGTAATGTTTTCTAGTGATAATTCTTACAGCTCTTTTCTGTAATACAAAAATAGGCTTTGTGATTGTTTTACACACTTTCCCCCAAACATCAATACAATAGATTCATTCATTCATTCATTCATTCAACCTTTATTTATACAGGCTAGCCTCGTTGAGTCACGGGGACTCATTTACAAGAGGGACCTGTCTCACTCACACCAAACAACCATCCACTCTCACACTCACACCTAGGGTCAATTTAGAGTCACCAATCAGCCTAACATGCATGTTTTTTGGTCTGTGGGAGGAAACCGGAGTACCCGGAGGAAACCCACGCATGCACGGGGAGAACATGCAAACTCCACCCAGAAAGGCCCCGGACCGGGATTTGAACCGGCAACCTTCTCGCTGAGAGGCAGCAGCTCTACCAGTTGTGCCACCGTGCTGCCCAGATTAAGTGTGGAACAATGATTGTGTTATACAACAAATACAGAGCTTTATCATTCAATAGGTCTCTGACTTTGTACAGTACTGCAATCGATTTAGCTATTTTTATTCTTACAGAATTTATGTGTTGTTTCCATGTCAGTTTGTCATCAATGATAACACCCAAAAACTTCACCTCACTCACTCTACAAATCTCAACACCCTCAATTTTGAGTGGAACATCAACAGTTTTCTTTTTATTACTGAATATCATGTAATTAGTTTTTTCTAGATTTAATGATAATTTATTGATTTTAAACCAAGTTTGTATCTTGACAAATTCTGTCTTTATCAATTCCAACATTTGTTCTATATCTTCACCTAAACAGAAAAATGTGGTATCATCAGCAAAAAGTACACATTTAAGGAGTCCTGACACATTTACCAAGTCATTCACATATAAAATAAAAAGCTTTGGTCCAAGTACAGAGCCTTGGGGAACTCCCATCCATCCATCCATTTTCTTCCGCTTATCCGGGGTCGGGTCGCGGGGGTAGCAGCCTAAGTAGGGAGGCCCAGACTTCCCTCTCCCCAGCCACTTGGAGCAGCTCCTCTGGGGGAATCCCAAGGCGTTCCCAGGCCAGCCGAGAAACATAGTCCCTCCAGCGTGTCCTGGGTCTTCCTCTGGGTCTCCTCCCGGTGGGACATGCCCGGAACACCTCACCAGGGAGGCGTCCAGGAGGCATCCTAACCAGATGCCCGAGCCACCTCAACTGGCTCCTCTCGATGTGGAGAAGCAGCGGCTCTACTCCGAGTCCCTCCCGGATGACTGAGCTTCTCACCCTATCTCTAAGGGAGAGTCCAGACACCCTGCGGAGAAAACTCATTTCAGCCGCTTGTATCCGAGATCTCGTTCTTTCGGTCACAACCCAAAGCTCATGACCATAGATGAGGGTGGGAACGTAGATCGATCGGTAAATTGAGAGCTTTGCCTTTCGACTCAGCTCTCTCTTCACCACGACAGACCGGTACAGCGCCCGCTTCACTGCGGATGCTGCACCTATCCGCCTATCGATCTCACGCTCCAGTTTTCCCTCATTCGTGAACAAGACCCCGAGATACTTAAACTCCTCCACTTGGGGCAGGACCTCCTCCCCGACCCGGAGAAGGCATGCTACCCTTTTCCGGCTCAAGACCATGGCCTCGGATTTGGAGGAACTGATCCTCATCCCGGCCGCATCACACTCAGCTGCAAACCGCTCCAGCGAAAGCTGTAGATCACGATCTGATGAAGCCAATAGGACCACATCATCTGCAAAAAACAGAGAAGCGATTCTAAGGCCACCAAAACGGATCCTCTCAACACCTTGGCTGCGCCTAGAAATTCTGTCCATAAAAGTTATGAACAGAATCGGTGACAAAGGGCAACCTTGGCGGAGTCCAACTCTCACCGGAAACGAGCCTGACTTACTGCCAGCGATACGGACCATGCTCTGACACCGGTCGTACAGGGACCTAACAGCCCATATCAAAGGGCCTGGTACCCCATACTCCCGGAGTACCCCCCACAGAACCCCCCGAGGGACGCAGTCGAATGCCTTCTCCAAGTCCACAAAGCACATGTAAACTGGTTGGGCAAACTCCCACGCACCCTCCAGGACCCTGCTGAGGGTGTAGAGCTGGTCTAGTGTTCCACGACCAGGACGAAAACCACACTGCTCCTCCTGAATCCGAGGTTCGACTATCCGACGGACCCTCCTCTCCAGAACCCCTGAATAGACCTTACCAGGGAGGCTTAAGAGTGTGATCCCCTATAGTTGGAACACACCCTACGGTCCCCCTTTTTGAATAGGGGAACCACCACCCCAGTCTGCCAATCCAAGGGAACTGCCCCCAATGTCCACGCGATATTGCAGAGTCGCGTAAGCCAACACAACCCCACAACATCCAGAGCCCTAAGGAACTCAGGATGAATCTCATCCACCCTTGGAGCCCTGCCACCACGGAGCTTTTTAACCACCTCAGCACCAGAGATTGGAGAGCCCGACCCAAAACCCCCAGGCTTCCTCAGTGGAAGACGTGCCAGTAGGATTGAGGAGGTCTTCGAAGTATTCCGTCCACCGACTCACAACATTCATTCATTTTCATTCAACCTTTATTTATACAGGCTAGCCTCGTTGAGTCACGGGGACTCATTTACAAGAGGGACCTGTCTCACTCACACCAAACAACCATCCACTCTCACACTCACACCTAGGGTCAATTTAGAGTCACCAATCAGCCTAACAAGCATGTTTTTTGGTCTGTGGGAGGAAACCGGAGTACCCGGAGGAAACCCACGCATGCACGGGGAGAACATGCAAACTCCACCCAGAAAGGCCCCGGACCGGGATTTGAACCGGCAACCTTCTCGCTGAGAGGCAGCAGCTCTACCAGTTGTGCCACCGTGCTGCCCAACATCCCGAGTTGAGGTCAACAGCACGCCATCCCCACCATAAATGGTGTTGGTCGCGTACCGCTTTCCCCCCCTGAGACGCCGGATGGTGGACCAGAATCGCCTCGAAGCCGTACGGAAGTCATTCTCCATGGCCTCTCCGAACTCCTCCCACGCCCGAGTTTTTGCCTCAGCAACCACCCGAGCCGCATGCCGCTTGGACTGCCGGTACCTATCTGCTGCTTCCGGGGTCCCACAGGCCAAAAAGGCCCAATAGGACTCCTTCTTCAGCTTGACAGCATCCCTCACCGCCGGTGTCCACCACCGGGTTCGAGGGTTGCCACCACGACAGGCACCAACAACCTTGCGGCCACAACTCCGATAAGCTGCCTCGACAATAGAGGCGCGGAACATGGCCCACTCGGGCTCAATGTCCCCCGCCTCCCTCGGAACGTGTTCAAAGCTCTCCCGGAGGTGGGAGTTAAAGCTCCGTCTTACGGGAGACTCTGCCAGACGTTCCCAGCAGACCCTCACAATACGTTTGGGCCTGCCAGGTCTGACCGGCATCCTCCCCCACCATCGGAGCCAACTCACCACCAGGTAGTGGTCAGTTGACAGCTCCGCCCCTCTCTTCACCCGAGTGTCCAAGACATGCGGCCGCAGATCAGATGAGACGACAACAAAGTCGATCATCGAACTGCGACCTAGGGTGTCCTGGTGCCAAGAGCACATATGGACACCCTTATGCCTGAACATGGTGTTCGTTATGGACAATCCATGACGAGCACAGAAGTCCAACAACAGAACACCACTCGGGTTCAGATCAGGGGGGCCGTTCCTCCCAACCACACCCCTCCAGGTCTCACTGTCATTGCCCACGTGAGCGTTGAAGTCCCCCAGCAGAACAAGGGAGTCCCCAGGAGGCGCACCCTCCAATACCCCCTCCAAGGACTCCAAAAAGGGTGGGTAATCTGCGCTGCCGTTTGGCGCATAGGCACAAACAACAGTCAGAGCCCGTCCCCCCACACGTAGGCGAAGGGAGGCTACCCTCTCGTTCACCGGGGTGAACCCCAACGTACAGGCACCAAGATGGGGGGCAACAAGTATGCCCACTCCTGCTCGGCGCCTCTCACCAGGGGCAACTCCAGAGTGGAAGAGTGTCCAACCCCTCTCAAGGAAACTGGTTCCAGAGCCAGAGCCATGCGTTGAGGTGAGTCCGACTATTTCTAGCCGGAACCTCTCAACCTCACACACTAGCTCAGGCTCCTTCCCCACCAGAGAGGTGACATTCCATGTCCCAATGGCCAGCTTCTGTAGCCGAGGATCAGACCGCCAGGGTCCCCGCCCTCGGCCACCACCCATTCCACAATGCACCCGACCCCTTTGGCCCCTCCCACAGGTGGTGAGCCCATGGGAAGGGCCCACGTCTCCTCTTCGGGCTGTGCCCGGCCGAGCTCCATGGGTAAAAGCTCGCCAACGTGCCCCTCCTCCGGGCCTGGCTCCAGAGCGGGGCCACGGTGACCCGCGTCCGGGCGAGGGAACATTGTTTCCAGTGATTTGACTCATCATAAGGGGTCTTTGGGCTGCACTTTGTCTGGTCCCTCACCTAGGACCTGTCTGCCTTGGGTGACCCTACTAAGGGCATGAAGCCCCTGACAGCATAGCTCCTAGGATCATTGGGACACTCAAACCCCTCCACCACGGTAAGGTGGCAGCCCAGGGAAGGGCCTTGGGGAACTCCACATGTGATATTACAGAGGTCAGATCTTACATCATTTATTTGTACAAATTGTTTCCTATCTTTCAAGTAGCTAGATACCCACTGTAATGCTGGTCCTCTAATACCATATTTGTTCAATTTTTCAAGGAGAATGGTGTGATCAATAGTATCAAATGCTTTTTTTAAATCAACAAAAATACTGATACAATATTGTTTTTGATCGACAGCAGTAGTTATTTGTTCCATTAATTCCATGAGAGCCATTGATGTAGAGTTTTTTGCTCTAAACCCATACTGACTGTTGCTTAGAATATTTTGTTTATCTATAAATTGATCTAGTCTGTTTACAAATAGTTTTTCAAGAATTTTTGAAAACTGTGGTAACAAGGATATAGGTCTATAATTGTTGAACACACATTTATCACCATTTTTAAAAAGAGGAACTACCTTAGCTACTTTCATATTATCTGGAAATATTCCTGTTGAAAATGATAAATTACATATATATGTAAACGGCTCAATAACATGGCTCATTATGTCCTTTACAAACATCATATCCATGTCCACCCAGTCTTTTGATCTCTTGTCTGTAAGATTTTTTACTACATTCATTATTTCCTCTTTGTTAGTTCCATTTAGAAAAATACTATTTGCACAACCTGTAATTGAATGGATCACATTATTATCTACTTTTGGTATTTTAGCTGCAAGGCTTGATCCAACATTCACAAAATATTGATTAAATCCATTTACAATTTCATTTTCATCATGAACTTCATCGTTGTCTTTTACAAAATATTTTGAAATACCAGTTTTTGCTTTATGATTCTTCAGAACACT
>JBBPBX010055710.1:0-23013 GCA_038048925.1 Garcialebias charrua
GCCTGGCTAGCTCCAGAAGCTAACACGGGAGCTAACACGGTAGCCGGCCGAAGACTGGTGACCAGGATGGCTTCATATGGATTAATTACGAGCTGGAAACGTCTCTGTGAACTTTGTGGATGTCTCAGGCAGCAGCAGCAGCTGCAGATTGATCGCGCCGCCGCTCCAACACCAGCTCATGGCTTGGCTAGCAGAAGCTAGCCAGCTAGCTAACACAGGTCTGGAGCAGCTGCGGTGGTTCACTGGCCGGCCGCCGCGCTGCTCGGCCCGACAACAATCAACGCATGGCAACCTAAGATGTCGGCTTTGACCATCTCAAAGTAAGAAAATATATTTTTATTTATTCTGTAAATGTGAATACAGGCTTTGTTAGGATATCGGCCACCATTTCTGTTGTTGGACACTAGAGTTATTTTTCCATCAGTGTATCTTTTCTGGTTCATTTTTACTTGACCGTGGTTCTGTGTTAAATCAATTCCTAAAAAATGTTTAAGTTTTCCAAGATCTTTAATTTTAAACTTTTACAGCCAACATTTTCTTCACACTTTTGAGAATTTGGTCATTACTAGCTGCAATGACAAGGTCATCAACCCAAACAATCAAGATCACTTTCTCATGTTCATTTTCTTTACTGTAAACACAATGGTCAGCAACATGTAACATTCTATTCCAGTTTCTTCCTGACTGTTTCAGACCGTAAAGTGATTTATTTAGCTTACATACATGTACTAATTTCTCTCCTGTCTCTGTTATCACTTGTTATCACTTCATCTTTTTATCCTGTTAAGCACCTTGGTCAATGCAAGGCATTGTAGGAAAGTGCTATATAAATAAAGTTTATTATTATTATTATTACTTCAAATCCTTCCGGTTGTTCTAAAAATAACTTGCAATCGATAGGGGCGTGTAAATAGGCTGTTTTAACATCCATTTGATGCAATTCCAAGTCATACTGAGCAGCAAGCTGCATTAGCCTGGCCCTCGCCTTCCTGCACAGCTCCGCTCAATTCTCATTTCGAAGCGAAGTGAAGGACAAGGGTCTGGTTTTAACCAGGCTAAAGCTGCATTAGAACACGCACAGAAGTCATATCTACTGTTGGTGAAAAAAGTCTCATCATAATCAATACCAGCAACCTGATTATAGCCTTTTGCTACATATCTAGCTTTTATAAAGTGTCTCAATATGATTTTCTTTAATAGTAAATACCCATCTACCCCCCACTGCTTGCTTACCCTCTGGTAATGCTGCAGTGTAAATATACGCTGCAGTGTAAATATCCTGAGGGGCTCTTCATTGTTTGTGGTGACTTCAATCACGTGGACCTACAAGTCTCCCTCCCAACCTTCAATCAGCACGTTTTCACAGCAACAAGAGGAAATAAAACGCTTGACCAAGTCTACACGAATGTAAAGGGGGCGTACACGGCGAAGCCACGCCCACCGCTCGGGGCTTCCGATCACTGCGCTTTGATCTTGGTCCCAAGACAGCTTCCCCCGCTGAGACGCTCCAAGCCGGAACAAAGAGAGATAAGAGTTTGGCTGCAAGGTAGCACCTCCATGCTGAGAGACTGTTTTGAGAATACAAACTGGTCTGTCTTCAGGGAGGCAGCTACTGATGGGAGCTCAGTGGATCTGGAACTTTATGCTTCCTCAGTCCTGGGTTACATCAGCACATGCTCTGAAAATGTATCCATAAAAAAATATGTTAAATGTTACCCCAACGAAAAACCCTGGTTAAATAAGGAAGTCCGCACCCTGCTAGCAGCCAGGGACACTGCATTCAAGTCCGGAGATACAGAGGAGCTGAGAAAGAGCAGGAAAGAACTGGTTGATGGCATTAAGAAGGCCAAGGCCACGTATGCACAGAGGATCGAGGGACAGTTCACCTCACAAGACCCACGGAGCATGTGGAAGGGTATTAAATGCATAACAGATTACAAAGGCAAGAGCAAACAATGCCCCAGGGACCCATCTCTGCCTGATGCCCTCAATAAGTTTTATGCACGTTTTGAAGATCCAAACAGACCAGCTAGCACCAGACTCACCTCATCACCAGATGAAGAGCATCTCAGAGTGACCGCAGCAGAAGTGAGAGGCAGTCTCAGAAGGATCAACCCTCATAAAGCAACCGGACCAGACAACATCCCAGGGAAAGTTCTGAAGGAATGTGCGGACCAGCTCTGTGAGGTGCTGGCTGACATCTTCACCACCTCACTTGCACTGGAGTCAGTTCCCACCTGCCTGAAGACCGCCACCATCATCCCAGTTCCAAAGAGCTCCACAGTGACTGGTCTGAATGACTATAGACCGGTGGCCCTCACCCCGATAGTCGCTAAATGTTTTGAGAAACTGGTCATGTCCCACATCAAGACAAACGTCAGGTGCGACCTATATATGGCTTTTTATCACTTTCGGCGAAACAAATTTTTAAATCCAGCTCATTTCACAATTACGTTCATTTATTAAGGAAAAGTTCAGCTCAGACACATATTTGCTATAATTTTTATCAAACAAATAATTGTTTTTAAGTGTTAATCTTCTTAAAAGCCTTGCTGTGCGCTCCTGTGGCAGACATTTGCAGCAGAGCTAAACGTAGGTGCGACCTATACACCAGTGCAACCTATCTAGGGATTTTTCCAATCTATTGGTGATAATTGGACAATGCGACCTATACACAGGTGCGACCTATACACCAGAAAATACTGTAGATCAGCTACAATTACCAATTAAGGGGTGGATCAATGCTGTAAAAATCAGATATAGGGATCTATACCTATAGAAATGTGGAGGGCTTCTGTAACGAAGGCCTCTTCTTTCAAACTATTCCTCCATTCATTATTTAGTTTAGGTTAAACTAAAATAAAAATGAAAACTAGTTTGGTCTAAATGTCTGTTGTCTTTTAGACGAACGACGCAAGATTTGGTATTCCCTATAAATTTTGAAGTCTATGGCGAGACTCATCAAAATGAATAGATCTAGAATAGAAACGATCGAATCGGTTCTACCTAAATGATTGGGAGATCAGTGTAGATTATAGTACCTTAAGTAGTATTAATCTACAATGACTCATCAAAGATTGAGATCTTTAACAAAATGAACAGCATGTTGGCATAGTTAAATCCATTTAAGTCTTCAACTAACATTAATCAAAACCTCTTTTGGCTGGGAGTGTTCAGAAAACAATAACAACTTCAATAACAACAAAAGTAGCAATTAAGCAACTAAAAACAACGTTTCACTACGTCAAACTCACTCTGGTCGTCAGATTCCAACGTGTCACACACAAGAAAAACAGTTCTTAGCTTTATAACCGATGTCAATTAAATCCTGCAGATTTAAACGGTTGTTAAGGTTAGTTTTTGTTGTGGGTTTTATGCTTAGCGTTTCTAAGTTCTAGTTGGAACGGTTTCTTTTCGCAACTAGTATAGTTTAAACTGTTTAGTTTATTTACTATCCTGTGCTTGGACGACCTTATTTTCCCATGAAGTCTTTGAGTTTGCGAGATCTTTGTCATTTGTGGGGTTATTGAAATCTTTGTCCTTGACATGGGCATGGCCTAACATCACCCCCCTGTGGTCATGAGGGACCACGCACACGGGTGTGGACGTCCGTCCATGGGCACGCGTTAGGATGCCTTTGTTTAGTTTAAGCTGTTTGCGCAGTTTATTGGGAACCTTGTACAGGAACCTTACAGGTTTCGGCCAACGTATCTCTGTACGTTTACCTCTTTCTGCGTAATTCAGGTGTGTCACAACTGTTGGCGCAGTCGCAAGTGTGTCTGACTGGTCAGACTGCGGTGCGTCACTGTTGTTGTGGTTTGTGTCTTCCCACTTCATGACTGAAGAGGCGCTCCTTGAGTCTGTCAGAACTATTTCATCTTTGAGTAGTTCTAGATTCAAATGCTCTTGAACCAAGGTTTCATCGAAAGCTTGGCTGATAACTGAATTACCTGTCCCAGAGGACAGTACAGCATCTGTGGTGTGGGGTCCTTGGACCTCCACACCTTTCTCTACCTGTGGTAGATAGTGTGAGTTTGCCCCCCTTTTGTTTGAGGAGGGGTCCTCAAAATCTGTAACCATGTAGTCCAAGTGACTGTCAACATGTGGTAGACTGTCACTTTTTGGACTCAGATGTCCTTGAACCAAGACTTCACTGAAAGCTTGGCTGTTCGCCGAATTATCTGTCCCACAGGACAGTACAGCATCTTTGGCGTGGGATCCTTGGATCTCCACACCGTCTTCTACCTGTGGTAGGTAGTGTTCAGTGAGTGCTGAAGGTGTCAGCTCACAGAGGAGGTTCTCGTGATGGGCCAGAGTCTGGTCCAACTGTTGAGTCTCCTCTGTCTCATCTGTATATGAAGGTTCACTTACCGGGCTTGTGGTCTCGGTTGGGGAATCCTTTGTGACCTCAGCGGTACCTGCTGTTAGACAGTCAGTGTCCTGACCTTGGGGAGGCACCTCGATTGGCAGTGGACTGCTCACTGTGGCCCACATTGTCTGATTGCCATAATTTATAATCGCTTCAAAGCGATTTATAAAATCTTGGCCAACCACAAATGGAGTCTGGAGTGAGTCAAGTTCAGACACATATACCGGGTGGTATAGTGACATTTCGCCAATCTGCATGTGAACCATGGCTATTAGGGTTGTTCTCGTCTTTGCGAGGCCCTGTTGCTCACCATAAGTGTATTTCACAAAGGGTATTTGCCTGTCAACATCGTTAGCGGCGGTCCTTAGCTCCTCAAACAGTTCGGCTGACATGATAGACACGTCTGAGCCGCAAACCAGGAGTGCTTCTTGCGCGAGGACCCCTTCCAATGTGAGTGGCAGGTAAGCTCTCTTAGCTATCCCCCTTTTTATAAAGTTACACAGAAACCGTTTAGGTTTTTTCACACGTTTCTGTGTACGTGTGACTCTGTCTGTGTAATCTTCGTCGCTGTCAGCATCATGATGGCTGTCTGCCTCATGACCTTCGGGACGTTGAACATCAGCAATTTGTTTGCTGTCAGCATCTTTGTCAATGTTGACGCTGTTGTCGTCAACTGTGTGCACTGAGTCATTGCAAAAGGCAGTGCTGCGCGTCGCCTCGTCAGGTTGAACAACGTTGTTTGTGTTATCATCAAGGACAACGTCACACGTTGTGTCAGCTTGGTCAACCACTGTAACATTCAAATCATTTGACAAACAACTTACCACCTCAGTCTCTTCCGAGCGCGGAGACGTCGTTTCCTTAATCTGGAGCATATGTGACTCTTTGCATGTCTCGAACTGTGCAGTTCGAGGGACAGGGGCAGGAGGACCGCTTCTCGTGGGTACATGTTGGGACCGACCATTTTTCAAAGGGTCACGGCACCCATGCAACCGCCTTCGAATGTCACCCACTGTTAGACCCATGAGAGAACTCTTTTGGTTCGATCCGAACCATCTGGGTTCATCTAGAGAGCGAACACCTGCCTTTTGTGGTTCATTGCTCATCTCAGGGTTTTCAACCTGAGGTGAAAGAGGAGCAGAACTCCCTGTGAACCGATCAGAGTCAATGTTCCAGCTGGAAACATACTGTTGTTTGTTATCATGAAAAACCTGTTTACTTTCGCACTCTGTAGGAGAGGGAACCTCTTCTATTTCCTTGCGAGTGGGATGTGACCTTTTGACCTGGGCACACCACAGAGGGTGTCCTGGGTAGTATCCTTGTCTCAAAAACCCACGCAGCGTAATCTTTTATCTTTTCCATGCTGTCCTTTTTGCAATCAAACGTTAAGCGAACACATTTCATTTGGAAAGGCATGAGATGCGTCGTGAAAAGACGTTTAAACTCCTCATCTTCCTCTAAGCCAGGGACAATTTTGCCCCCGGAGTAGGCCGAGAGGAGCCTGTCGTAGAACGACAGGGGACTTTCCCACGTATCCTGATGGACGTTCCATGCAGCCAAGTAATTAGCATACGATGAAGCAGATTCTCCCACTTTGCGATAAGCACGGGCAGGCATCCCAAGGCCCCCACGCATCCATCTAGGATAGACAGGAGAGGAGGCCCTATCAGGTGATGCGCCTGTTTGAACATCCATCTTTGTACTGATTTTCTGTGAAAAATCAAGGAAAGTGGGTCTTATTTCACAGTGTGCAGTCTCACCATGTGATGCCTGCGGCAGTCAACATGGAGTCCAAGATGTGAAATCAAATAAAAATCAGTGATTTCTATTAATATGTCGACCCGTGACAAGGTCAAACAAAATCGGACATCGTTGTGTGATCTTTGTGAAAACCAAGACAAAAGATGCCTCATGTGTGTTATTTTAAACCTGCAGTTTAAAATAAAGTAGACAGCCTCGTTGCAGAGAATTTATGATAAAAGTGTCAAGTTTTTATCAAAAAGCAGACATGTATGTCTGAATTCTGTGTAACTGTTCTGCCTACAACATTTGATTATGTGTGAAAATCAAATGAAAGGGTGCTGTGTCCTCAACATTTCAAAATGTACACTATTCAAAAACAGGAAAGTTGAAATGTTAGAGGGAATTGCATCAAACTGTATTCTTAGATGCAACCAGCAGATGGGGTTGTGCAACGCTGGATAAGTTTATCACAGCGACTGCAATTCCCTTTCTGACCGCTATAGAGGCGCTGTTGTCACCTGTGAGCGCAGCCGTGAGCTGCCAAACATTCACAGACGTCTAACAGCGGATCAAAAGCATTAATCAGAAAGATCCAGGGCCTTTACGTGACAAAACTCTAGAACCCTAGGCTCACAAAAACAAAATTATGTGAGCAAAATCGGTTGAACTGTGAAACTTATTAAACTGCGTTTAAAAGAGAAAAGGTCGGTCCTCATAAAGCAGTTGTAGCTCCCGGTGTCACGTGACTCGGTCACATGGCGATCGGTAGCCTCTGAACAACTTACTCATACATCCACTAAAATCTCAAAAACACCGCGTTGAAACAGTCTTTTCAATGACAGTAACGGACAAACAAGCATGGAAACTTGTCTGGGACAAGCAGCTGAAGTGAAAGTTGACGAGGAGTGAGCTCCTCACCCCCTCAAGCGTCAACACTTACAGCGCAATCGACCAATCACAGCGAAGACAGAACATGCAGTTCTAAAACCCAAGTGTTCATGGGAAATGTAGTCTTCCAAACCTGACGTCACTCACGTGTGACGTGCCGTTCGAGCGGTGCGTTCACGGACCTGCGGTCGGTCGAACGTTAGCATGGAACAGACTTTTCAACGTTCTAAAACAGTCATAAATATTGGAAAACACCGCGGTTAAGCCAGTCTTTGACGATATCACGTGCATAGAACCCAAACAACACAGATAAACTGTCAGAAATGTGTGCAAAAATGAATCTGACAACCAGCAGTCTACAGAACCAACTTTTTTGAACACGACACACAATGGACCAATCACAGCGCTTGTGTAGCCAAATGCCTCGGAACCGCTAACGTTAGCTCGACCCAAAGTTCTGGACACTCTATCACAAAATAAACATAGAATACACCACAGAAAATACGGCAAACGAGCCCAATCACATTCAGGCTACCCCCCACGCCTTCCAGAGAAGGCAGCACGCTAACTGTTTAAACAACGGACTTTACGTCTATCGGAACCGGAGGTCGGAACGTCCGGTCCAGAGCCGAGTGGGTTTCACCCGAACCTTAGCAAACACGTTGATTAGGTAAAATGGAGCAGCAAATGTGTGAAACAGACCTTCAACAGCAATCCGCAGATGTAATAAAATGAAGCAGAGTTGTGACACGGCGGTCACAAAATGACAAATGCACGCTTTAGCATGCGACACGGTGTGAAACGTCTCGCAAACACAAACATTCATTCATCCGCAGCTTCAAACATATGTTGAAATGTGAAAGAAAATATAATTCTAACGGGAAACGCACCAGACAATGCCACGATTAGCAATCTCTGAGACACTCACCAGCCAAACTATTCCATAAGTCCAAAACCAGGATGCAGAACTATGCCAACAAATACCGTGACAATAGCTACCCAAAACAACTTAATAATCGTCTCAGGGACTCGGGCGAGCCACCATTAAATGTAACAATATAGGGGCGGTAAGGTATTTAAACACTTACAGGGCCACCATTATTGTAATGATATAGGAGTTCTTGGTCAGTTTACTGGCTTACCTATATTTTAAATGCGCAGGTCTGAGCAGAGTTTATCTGCACAAACTTACCACCAATTCGCGAGTTCACCCTTTTTCCGATATTAAATTGCTTTAACTGTGACTAGGAAAAATGTAATTTCACGAGAGACTTCAATTTATGTTGGTCTACCAGAAAATAGATAGATAGATAGATAGATAGATAGATAGATAGATAGATAGATAGATAGATAGATAGATAGATAGATAGATAGATAGATAGATAGATAGATAGATAGATAGATAGATAGATAGATAGATAGATAGATAGATAGATAGATAGATAGATATAGATTTATTTGTCCCCGTAGGGAAATTAATTTGCAACATTTGTCAGCAGGCATTGACATAAAGGACATACTTATACATACATACATGACATCATCATCCATCATTACAGCAAAGATGTTTCAGCTCAGTAATTCATGATACCTTAGTATTATTTAATGATTTAATTGCTTGTGGTATGAAAGAAAATTTTGTTCTGTTTCTTGAGAATAAAGGAAGGCCATACCTTCGCCCTGAAGGAAGCAACTCAAATGAAGATCTTAGGGGATGTGTGTCGTCTGCTATAATCTTGTTTGCCTTCCTCATAACTCTGTCCATGTATATCTTTTCCATACTTGGCAGAGTGGTCCCTAACAGTTTGCTGGCTGTAGTTACTATACTTCTCAAGGATTTCTTCTGAGCCTCTGTAGCATTGCCAAACCAACAGATGTTACAAAACGTTAAAATACCTTCAATAAAAGCAGAATAAAACATTAAAAGCATTGAGTTATTGACTCTAAAAGTACCCAGTTTCTTTAAAAAATACATCCTCTGCTGAGCCTTAGTGCAAATAAGGTCAGCCCATGAGTCCCACTTTAAGTGACAGTCCAGAACCACGCCCAGGTACTTGTAGCACGAGACAGTTTCAATCTTCTCTCCATTGATGGTTGTTGGAGAGAATGACTGAAGCTTCCTGAAGTCAATAGTCATTTCTTTTGTTTTGTCCGTGTTCAGAACCAGTTTTGATTGTTTGCACCAATTAATGAAGAAGTCCAGAACTGGTCCGTGCTCTTCTTCCTTGTCGTTTAAAAGGCTTACCAGGGCAGTGTCATCAGCATATTTAATTAAATGTCTATTTGGGAAAGTACTTCTGCAGGAGTTTGTGTACAGAATAAATAACAGTGAAGATAAAACACACCCTTGGGGAGAGCCAGTGCTGGTGGTTGTTTTGTCAGAGAGTGTTGAACCCACTCTGACCTGCTGGACCCTACCTGTTAAAAAGTCTGTAATCCATAAAACCAAGCTATGTGAGATTAAAAACTCTTTTGTTAAGATTTCTGTTAAAATCTTTGGCTGAATAGTATTAAAAGCTGATGAAAAATCCACAAATAAAATTTTTACATGTGCTTTTGGTCTTTCAAGGTGGGAATAGAGTAGATGCAGCATAGTCAGAACAGCATCATCCACCCCTCTAGAGGGCTGATATGCAAACTGTAGTGGGTCTAGAAGATGCTGTGTTTGACAGAGAAGGACTTTTTTAATTATACGCTCAAAGCTCTTCATCACCAGAGATGTCAGTGCGATGGGACGGAAATCATTTAACCCTGATGGCCTTTGAACTTTAGGCACCGGCACAATTATGGATGTTTTCCATAATAAAGGAACTGTATGGTGTCCCAAAGAGTAATTAAAAATATCTGTAAAAACTGGTGCTAGTTGTGAGGCACAATTTTTAAGAACCTTGCCAGAGATGTTGTCAGGTCCAGGACTTTTTGAGAATTACAGATTCTAAACATATGTTCAACCTCTGACAATTTTATGATAAATGGAGGCATTGGGGGCACATCCTGCTCGCTCTTCTGACGAGCAGTGTCTTTGCAGCTTTCTTCAAACCTGCAGAAGAAATTAGATTTGGCAGCTCTGCTCCACTAATTTCAGGCAAATATTGATTTGATGATGGCCCTTTACTTTTGTGTGGAATGTTAGTCATAGTCTTTACTCCCTGCCATGCCTGTCTACAGTTTCCAGATGCCAGAGAAGCCTCTATTTTCTCTTTGTATTTGTGTTTATCAAGTTGTATCTGCCTTTTTATTTGCCTTTGCAGGGCCCTTCGAGCTGTTTCATCCAGATTGTTAAAGGCGTTTCTCCTCTTAACCAGGAGCTCTTTTAGTATATTTGATATCCAGGGCTTATCGTTTGGGTACACTTTGTAACATTTAGAAGGGATTACAGAATCTACACAGAAGTTAATGTAGTCTGACACCGCTGTAACCTGTTCATCAATATTGGGGGAACTAAAAACTTCCCATGTTGTGCAGTCAAAGCATCCTTGCAGAACCGGAGGTCGGAACGTCCGGTCCAGAGCCGAGTGGGTTTCACCCGAACCTTAGCAAACACGTTGATTAGGTAAAATGGAGCAGCAAATGTGTGAAACAGACCTTCAACAGCAATCCGCAGATGTAATAAAATGAAGCAGAGTTGTGACACGGCGGTCACAAAATGACAAATGCACGCTTTAGCATGCGACACGGTGTGAAACGTCTCGCAAACACAAACATTCATTCATCCGCAGCTTCAAACATATGTTGAAATGTGAAAGAAAAGATAATTCTAACGGGAAACGCACCAGACAATGCCACGATTAGCAATCTCTGAGACACTCACCAGCCAAACTATTCCATAAGTCCAAAACCAGGATGCAGAACTATGCCAACAAATACCGTGACAATAGCTACCCAAAACAACTTAATAATCGTCTCAGGGACTCGGGCGAGCCACCATTAAATGTAACAATATAGGGGCGGTAAGGTATTTAAACACTTACAGGGCCACCATTATTGTAATGATATAGGAGTTCTTGGTCAGTTTACTGGCTTACCTATATTTTAAATGCGCAGGTCTGAGCAGAGTTTATCTGCACAAACTTACCACCAATTCGCGAGTTCACCCTTTTTCCGATATTAAATTGCTTTAACTGTGACTAGGAAAAATGTAATTTCACGAGAGACTTCAATTTATGTTGGTCTACCAGAAAATAGATAGATAGATAGATAGATAGATAGATAGATAGATAGATAGATAGATAGATAGATAGATAGATATAGATTTATTTGTCCCCGTAGGGAAATTAATTTGCAACATTTGTCAGCAGGCATTGACATAAAGGACATACTTATACATACATACATGACATCATCATCCATCATTACAGCAAAGATGTTTCAGCTCAGTAATTCATGATACCTTAGTATTATTTAATGATTTAATTGCTTGTGGTATGAAAGAAAATTTTGTTCTGTTTCTTGAGAATAAAGGAAGGCCATACCTTCGCCCTGAAGGAAGCAACTCAAATGAAGATCTTAGGGGATGTGTGTCGTCTGCTATAATCTTGTTTGCCTTCCTCATAACTCTGTCCATGTATATCTTTTCCATACTTGGCAGAGTGGTCCCTAACAGTTTGCTGGCTGTAGTTACTATACTTCTCAAGGATTTCTTCTGAGCCTCTGTAGCATTGCCAAACCAACAGATGTTACAAAACGTTAAAATACCTTCAATAAAAGCAGAATAAAACATTAAAAGCATTGAGTTATTGACTCTAAAAGTACCCAGTTTCTTTAAAAAATACATCCTCTGCTGAGCCTTAGTGCAAATAAGGTCAGCCCATGAGTCCCACTTTAAGTGACAGTCCAGAACCACGCCCAGGTACTTGTAGCACGAGACAGTTTCAATCTTCTCTCCATTGATGGTTGTTGGAGAGAATGACTGAAGCTTCCTGAAGTCAATAGTCATTTCTTTTGTTTTGTCCGTGTTCAGAACCAGTTTTGATTGTTTGCACCAATTAATGAAGAAGTCCAGAACTGGTCCGTGCTCTTCTTCCTTGTCGTTTAAAAGGCTTACCAGGGCAGTGTCATCAGCATATTTAATTAAATGTCTATTTGGGAAAGTACTTCTGCAGGAGTTTGTGTACAGAATAAATAACAGTGAAGATAAAACACACCCTTGGGGAGAGCCAGTGCTGGTGGTTGTTTTGTCAGAGAGTGTTGAACCCACTCTGACCTGCTGGACCCTACCTGTTAAAAAGTCTGTAATCCATAAAACCAAGCTATGTGAGATTAAAAACTCTTTTGTTAAGATTTCTGTTAAAATCCTTGGCTGAATAGTATTAAAAGCTGATGAAAAATCCACAAATAAAATTTTTACATGTGCTTTTGGTCTTTCAAGGTGGGAATAGAGTAGATGCAGCATAGTCAGAACAGCATCATCCACCCCTCTAGAGGGCTGATATGCAAACTGTAGTGGGTCTAGAAGATGCTGTGTTTGACAGAGAAGGACTTTTTTAATTATACGCTCAAAGCTCTTCATCACCAGAGATGTCAGTGCGATGGGACGGAAATCATTTAACCCTGATGGCCTTTGAACTTTAGGCACCGGCACAATTATGGATGTTTTCCATAATAAAGGAACTGTATGGTGTCCCAAAGAGTAATTAAAAATATCTGTAAAAACTGGTGCTAGTTGTGAGGCACAATTTTTAAGAACCTTGCCAGAGATGTTGTCAGGTCCAGGACTTTTTGAGAATTACAGATTCTAAACATATGTTCAACCTCTGACAATTTTATGATAAATGGAGGCATTGGGGGCACATCCTGCTCGCTCTTCTGACGAGCAGTGTCTTTGCAGCTTTCTTCAAACCTGCAGAAGAAATTAGATTTGGCAGCTCTGCTCCACTAATTTCAGGCAAATATTGATTTGATGATGGCCCTTTACTTTTGTGTGGAATGTTAGTCATAGTCTTTACTCCCTGCCATGCCTGTCTACAGTTTCCAGATGCCAGAGAGGCCTCTATTTTCTCTTTGTATTTGTGTTTATCAAGTTGTATCTGCCTTTTTATTTGCCTTTGCAGGGCCCTTCGAGCTGTTTCATCCAGATTGTTAAAGGCGTTTCTCCTCTTAACCAGGAGCTCTTTTAGTATATTTGATATCCAGGGCTTATCGTTTGGGTACACTTTGTAACATTTAGAAGGGATTACAGAATCTACACAGAAGTTAATGTAGTCTGACACCGCTGTAACCTGTTCATCAATATTGGGGGAACTAAAAACTTCCCATGTTGTGCAGTCAAAGCATCCTTGCAGGGCCATTATGCCATCATTGTTCCACACCTTGACAGTTTTGACCTGAGGCTTCTCTCTCTGTATCAGCCTCCTATATACTGGGCGCAGATACACTACATCATGATCTGATGCCCCCAGTGGTGGAAGCAGGGATACAGAGAAGGCATTTCTGATGTTTCCAAAACACATGTCAAGAGTCTTGTTCTTCCTAGTTGGACATTCAATGTACTGATAATAGGTGCGAAGAGATTTTTTAGCAGGACAGTTATTGAAGTCACCCAGGAAAAACTTAGGTGCATCTGGGGAGAGGGATTCAAGTTCCTGTGACAAGTTGTATAAAACTTCAGTTGCTTTGCTGAAGTTAGCCTTTGGATGAATGTATACCACAGTGATGAATATTTGTGGAAACTCTCTGGGTAGGTAGAAAGGTCGGACAGAGACACACAGCAGCTCAATGTCGGGGGTGCACTTGTGTTGTCTCACCACGACCGCCCGGCACCACTCGTCTCTGATCAACAGACAGACTCCGCCCCCGCGCGCTTTCCCGGTGACTTCAGGATTCCGATCAGTCCTGAACGCTGAGAAGCCGGCAGGCTGCACTTCCGTGGAGCTGATGTTGTTGTCCAACCATGTTTCTGTGATCGCTAACACACAGGCGTTCCTGTACTCGTGGAGGAAGCGCGTGTTGGCAGCCAGCTCATCTGTTTTTGCTCTCAGAGACTGAGCGTTGATGAGCAGCATTGTCGGCAATGGGAGCTTGTTCCTCAACTTCCTCAGCCGCCGTCGCATTCCTCCTCTGCAGCCGCGTCTCCTTCCACCTGCTGGCTTTGTTGTATTAATTCTGAGATGAGCTGGTATTGATTTTATAATGTTGTCACAGTCCAGTAGATGGTCACGTAGTAGAAAGAGTTCCTCTTTGCTGTAGCGAGTCACATTGACCTCGCCACCAGCTGTGTTGTCACATTTGCTTCCCATTCTTAAAAACAGCGCAAACAGTCCAATCATACACCATCTGATAAAATCCATTTTGCAGTTTGTAGAAAAGTTTCACGGTAAAAACCTTAGATGATTTTGCTTCATCATTGCTTCACAGCACACGAAAAAACATGACAAAAAACATAAAAATGCCTGACGTGGACAAACGCAGCAGGGCAGCCACAGTGCGGCGCCACAGATGAGATTATCCAGCACGATCTAAAAATAGACCTTTTCTTGAAACTATCACAAAAGTACATTAAACATTTGTATCGATATTAGCTCTGATTTAATAACTACGTTGACAAGAATTCAAATTAAAACAAACAGACAGTTAGAATTTAACTGTTGGCACATTACTTAAAGTTTCACTGTGTTAAGAAAAGGAAGAAATAGAATGGAAGATAAAAGATTGAAAGCTAAGTTAACCGAAGTTGATTATTTTGAGCAGACAGGGTGGCACTTTTTCCCCACACGAGCAGCTGGGCTCCCGCACGTTCAAACACACCACGACTCGTTACCTGTTGATGGTTCGTCTCTTGGAGATAAGAGTGGAGAAGTGTCTGGACACACACGTGGATGGGTTTGTCCAACGGCCGTCCAGTTGAAACTTCAGCGTGTGTGGCTGATTCCACGATACGAGGAAACTCGCCTCCCTCGGCAGGGAACAAAGGTCAAGCGCACTGACTGATTTTCAAAATAAAACTTCCGAAAACAAATTCTTTCAGAAATGAGTGAAGGAATCACAGTAAGGCTTTACTGTGACTCCAGCTGAAACGTGGGTCTAATTGACACAATGACCGGGACGTTTCCAGCTTTTCCGGAGGAGGAAAACCAAGTTGGTAGCAAGTTATCTCCTTCCACACTTCAGGGAAATACGGAAGTGTCCCTTTATATGGGAGGCGGGGTCTTCCCACCTCCTTAATGACTACTGGCTGGTTTAACAAAATAAAAGATGGAAGTTTGCTTCCATAGGCAGAAATGTCTCTGACGGACAACAGGAAAACTGTTTACAGAATCGGCCAGATGGCCTGGCCTGTGAGCACAGAGAATATTATGGCTAACTTTCACAGACAAAACAGAGAAGGAAGTTGCAAGTTAAAAGTTTACCCTGAACTGTGCCATAATATTAAAAACCTGCTTGTTCTGCAGAGACAAACCAGCAGAAGGGTCAAACTCATGCAAGTAACAGATCATCATTAAATGACAAAATATACTGTAGATCAATTCTGAATTAACACACATTAAAGAGAAAGTTCAATCTGATTAATTAGTGTCCATTAATTCAAAATAATTGTAACAATAATAGTGTCACTTGTTTCCTTGAGAGCTTCAAGAAGGTGTAACACTGAGAGTTTCAGAGAGATGTGGAGAGGCCCACATCCCATACAGACATGAGGGTGCTGTCCCACTACACATTCAATCCCATAAGAATAATCAATGTTCATGTTTGCTTGATCATCCTCAGATTTCATTTCGTAATCCTGATAATACTTGGGAGGCCTCCTTTCTCTTGTAGGATAACGTGCACCAAGGTTACCTTCACTTTGATCTAAGTTCTCTTCTGTATCATAAGTCTCAGTTTTATTCTCTTGGGAGATAATTGTACTCAAATCTGGTTTCAATTGCTCACTTTCAACTTTATTTTTGAGTAAAATATTCTCATCTATGTCATCAGATTGAGTGTCACATTCATTTGTACTTTTTGTGATACATTTTACCAGTCTATTCTTAAGTACTCTTCCTGTATCTGGATAAAAACAAGATATGCAGGACTATTTTTGTCGTAACCAACAAAAATTCTCCTTTCACAACGTGGGTCCAACTTTTTCTTGTCATATTTATATGCATAACATTCAAATCCAAAAGTTCTCGTTTTAGACAGATCAGGTTTCTTTCCTGTTAACATATAATATGGAGTCTGCTCAACACGTCTGTTGTAACATCTGTTTCGGATAATAGCAGCTGTCTGAACTGCTGTTCTATGAAATATTTGATCAACCCAAATGGTTAATGTTTTATCATCTTTTTTTGATTCGTGAAACGTGGGCACACTCACTGGTTTGGAAGAAAACAAACAGACTTAATTAAAAATAATGGATATTTATTAAAGAAGTGTTGTGACAGAAAAAAGTTAAAAAACATACATGTTCAGATACACAAACTGTTATCTGCTAGAGAAATGTGTCAGTAACTCCGCCACAGAAATTAAACAGCACACAAACTCAAAACATTGACGTTTAAAATCTCACCATGTGACACGAGTTGGGAGGCCACTTTCAATTCAGATGAGAATCTTGTCAACGCCGCCGAGCATCTGATCAGGACCACGGCAGACCTCGAATTGTTTATCCGAGCGCTTCTCAATTTATACCTTTGTGGAGTACACAACTTCACTCACTCCCATCAAACATGTTTTCAATCAAACTTTGTTTTTCAAAGCAGTGCCAGGCACTGCCAAAAGCTTTCTGTTTCATCTATCAGCTACAAGGTCAGTTTGCCCTTAATTGCTGAGCTGTGCTCATCAACATCTTTACAAACTTGGCTGTGAGATACATGGAAACATTATTTGCCTAACTCCCTTTCAGAAGAACTGCAAGGCTTGAAGTGAGATGGGTGATATGCATTCATTCCATCAAAGACCAGTCTTTCGAGAAGGATTGGGCCCTTAATCTTTCAAAGAAACTCTGGACCTTTGAAGCAAAGCCACACAAACCCCCCCCTCTTCAAGGCTTTAATGAAACATCTTGACACTAAACTAAAATGTTTTTTGTGTTGCATTAAGCATTAACTCTTAAAAATTGATAAACATTTAGTCAGAAAAACATTAATACTTCTTAAACTCTTCATTCCACCTTATGATTTTTTGACTAATTTTGAAAATTTTTCCCTGTCACCTCATGTGACATTTCTAAGACAGTGTTACAAACTAATCTAATTATATGATCCTTCCTACAAAACAAAGCACTAAAATACAAAAGTAAAGGAGGGATACTGCACATTCTCATTTTATTAGTTTTAAACCATATGTAACTCACTTTATTAGTTTAAACCGCTGTAAAACTTTCCCCTTAAACTCAATCATAAGTTACGGCACTCATTGACCCGTTCTGTTTTGCACCAGAAAGGGGTGAGTGACTACAAAGCAGAATTGCCAATTAATCAATCAATAAGTCTTGTTGTCCGCACTCCCACAAGCATACAACACATACATCCTTTAAAAAGGCACCTAGTTACTTTTTAAGGATGATTTTACTGTCCAGATAAAACCTATTCCTGTTTGCAGTACATCTCAAAAACAAATCACATTTATTTTATCACTTCAGGTAAAATAAAACAAAATAAAAACTCAAAGAACAATAAAGAATGTTCCCAAACTAGTCACTTATTTTCGTGGCTCCACCCTCTGGAACAGCTTGCACCAAAAACACCTGCAATTTTTACATGCAGTCTCGTTTGAAGCACGTGAAAGATTGGTAAGCACTTTTTGCACATCTTGGGGCGGCCGTGGTGTAGTGGTAATGGCAGTTGACCCCTGATCGGAAGGTTGGAGGTTCGAATCCCGCATCCGCCCACCATGTGTCGTTGTGTCCCTGGGCAAGACACTTAACCCCGAGTTGCTCCCGGTAGGTCTGGATGGCGCCTTGCAAGGCAGGCTACCACTACCGGTGTATGAATGTCTGAATGAATGGGTGGATGGCTGGTATTGTAAAGCGCTTTGGGGCTCCTCACAAGGGGCTGGAAAGCGCTATATAAATAAGCTCCATTTACCATTTACCATTTTTCTGGCCGTCTCTTTTTTTTTTTTTTACATCTTCTAGGCAGACCTTAAAGTTGCAATAAGGTTGACGCACTGGAATGTCACACGCGCCGGACACCTCTGCTTACATATTCACCAGCTGGACCGATGTACAGGACATTCGAAGCCGTCCTGTCTTCTTAACACGGTTCATCTCGTGGCAAAGAGCCCCAACTGTCCTCCTTTCAGGACATGTCTCGTTTTTCAGAGGTGTGGTCATCAGCACCACATCACAGATGAGCACGAACACCCATCCTCAGGTGCGCTGGCAGGTAGCAGCTCTGCAGCGACCCAGCACGACAAGCCACCACCCTTCAGGCGCCTCTCTCAGGAGTTGGTCATCCTCAGGGCCCACCTCTGTTGTCCCAACAGACAGACGACAAGACACCAAGCTGTGGAAAAAATCAAAAGCTTAGGTGACATAGAAAGACAGGGATTAGTAATCTTTTAAGACAAAAGGTTCATTCTTTAAACTTGGAGGAGAGAGAGAAAAAAAAACTTAAAACCCCTCTTCCTTTTTTTTTTTAAATCGAAAATAAGCATGAAAACCAACACTTTTTTTTTATTCTTTCCTCCTTTGCTCTCATCCTTCACACATCTTCTCAGAGCTGCAGTTTCCTCCCTGTTCCGGAGATAAGGCGGACTGCATGAAAGGGGAAAACAAAACAAAAACTCGACCCTTCCTGGCCCATGAACCACACGCTGAAAACTCTTGATCTGCAATTTTTTCCTCCACTACTCCGTTCTCTGCATCTCTATTTTCACACACGAACCTGCGCGCCTACATCAAACAAGGACTGTCTCCTGACCTCCGCTCAGTCCCCAACATCTCCTCCCGTTCCTCCATTATCAACTTTTAAATCTAAGTCAGACTGCTGCTGTCTCACCACGTCCACCACAGGCTGACCCTCGTCTCCCCACATTTCCACTCACTGCAGAGGGAACGGAAGCTGCTGTACACACGTGCATTCTCCAAACACACACACCTTTCACCCATCCTGTCTCTTTAACACTCCAGCTGACAAATTCAGCAACTACACACACTCACATTTTTTTCTTACTCACAACAGATGAAACACACATTTCCTCAATCTCTCAACCACTTTTTTTTTACTCTGTTCTCATGCGCCTCTGCAATAAACAATCCATCTGAGCTTCCTCTGAAGCGCGTCTGTAGTCTCCTCGTAATTCTTCCTCCAACAAATCACTCCTGCTAACTTTTTGGACAACTTCCAACTTTCTGATCTGCAGAAATTCCTTAACAAGCTCTATTCCTTATCAAAATTCAACAATCCTCTTCTACGCGGCTGCACAGACACACACAAGCGTCTTTGCACCTTCGACACATGGCTGCAAATCTTTTTCACAGGCATACACACAGAGAAGCGCTGCTCCTCTTCTTTTTTTTACTTCACTTCAACTGATAAAGCTATCAAAATAAATCACCTAACTTTTTCAGAGCTTAATGAGGCAAAACTCACAAGGGTTTACACCCTGGCTTCAAATCTTCTGTTACACTTCAGCTCAAAGAATCGGTCAGCAGCTTAAGGCGTCCCCAAAACCGCTGATCCAAACTTATCAGCTCTCAACAACGGGAATCTCTCATCCGCTTCCAAAACAACAAGGGAATCACACCCCTGCTTCACAAACAACGGGAATAACACCCGCTTCCAAGAACACAGTTTCACACTTTTCCTTTTTTCCTCCAAACAGCCAGTGTGTACCCTTTCATCCATCTTTTTAAGCACCTTGGAATGTGCTTTACAAATAAAGATAAGATATCCCATCCTCGCTCGTCGCCATTAATGTTCTATGAAATATTTGATCAACCCAAATGGTTAATGTTTTATCATCTTTTTTGATTCGTGAAAGGTGGGCACACTCACTGGTTTGGAAGAAAACAAACAGACTTAATTAAAAATAATGGATATTTATTAAAGAAGTCTTGTGACAGAAAAAAGTAAAAACATACATGTTCAGATACACAAACTGTTATCTGCTAGAGAAATGTGTCAGTAACTCCGCCACAGAAATTAAACAGCACACAAACTCAAAACATTGACGTTTAAAATCTCACCATGTGACACGAGTTGGGAGGCCACTTTCAACTCAGATGAGAATCTTGTCAACGCCGCCGAGCATCTGATCAGGACCACGGCAGACCTCGAATTGTTTATCCGAGCGCTTCTCAATTTATACCTTTGTGGAGTACACAACTTCACTCACTCCCATCAAACATGTTTTCAATCAAACTTTGTTTTTGAAAGCAGTGCCAGGCACTGTCAAAAGCTTTCTGTTTCATCTATCAGCTACAAGGTCAGTTTGCCCTTAATTGCTGAGCTGTGCTCATCAACATCTTTACAAACTTGGCTGTGAGATACATCCATCCATCCATCCATCCATTTTCTTCCGCTTATCCGGGGTCGGGTCGCGGGGGTAGCAGCCTAAGTAGGGAGGCCCAGACTTCCCTCTCCCCAGCCACTTGGAGCAGCTCCTCTGGGGGAATCCCAAGGCGTTCCCAGGCCAGCCGAGAAACATAGTCCCTCCAGCGTATCCTGGGTCTTCCTCTGGGTCTCCTCCCGGTGGGACATGCCCGGAACACCTCACCAGGGAGGCGTCCAGGAGGCATCCTAACCAGATGCCCGAGCCACCTCAACTGGCTCCTCTCGATGTGGAGAAGCAGCGGCTCTACTCCGAGTCCCTCCCGGATGACTGAGCTTCTCACCCTATCTCTAAGGGAGAGTCCAGCCACCCTGCGGAGAAAACTCATTTCAGCCGCTTGTATCCGAGATCTTGTTCTTTCGGTCATAACCCAAAGCTCATGACCATAGATGAGGGTGGGAACGTAGATCGATCGGTAAATTGAGAGCTTTGCCTTTTGACTCAGCTCTCTCTTCACCACGACAGACCGGTACAGCGCCCGCTTCACTGCGGACGCTGCACCTATCCGCCTATCGATCTCACGCTCCAGTTTTCCCTCATTCGTGAACAAGATCCCGAGATACTTAAACTCCTCCACTTGGGGCAGGACCTCCTCCCCGACCCGGAGAGGGCACGCTACCCTTTTCCGGCTCAAGACCATGGCCTCGGATTTGGAGGAACTGATCCTCATCCCGGCCGCATCGCATTCAGCTGCAAACCGCTCCAGTGAAAGCTGTAGATCACGAGCTGATGAAGCCAATAGGACCACATCATCTGCAAAAAACAGAGAAGCGATTCTAAGGCCACCAAAACGGATCCTCTCAACACCTTGGCTGCGCCTAGAAATTCTGTCCATAAAAGTTATAAACAGAATCGGTGACAAAGGGCAACCTTGGCGGAGTCCAACTCTCACCGGAAACGAGCCTGACTTACTGCCGGCAATGCGGACCAAGCTCTGACACCGGTCGTACAGGGACCTAACAGCCCATATCAATGGGCCTGGTACCCCATACTCCCGGAGTACCCGCCACAGAACCCCCCGAGGGACGCGGTCGAATGCCTTTTCCAAGTCTACAAAGCACATGTAAACTGGTTGGGCAAACTCCCACGCACCCTCCAGGACCCTGTTGAGGGTGTAGAGCTGGTCTAGTGTTCCACGACCAGGACGAAAACCACACTGCTCCTCCTGAATCCGAGGTTCGACTATCCGACGGACCCTCCTCTCCAGAACCCCTGAATAGACCTTACCAGGGAGGCTTAAGAGTGTGATCCCTCTATAGTTGGAACACACCCTACGGTCCCCCTTTTTGAATAGGGGAACCACCACCCCAGTCTGCCAATCCAAGGGAACTGCCCCCGATGTCCACGCGATATTGCAGAGTCGCGTAAGCCAACACAACCCCACAACATCCAGAGCCCTAAGGAACTCAGGACGAATCTCATCCACCCCCGGAGCCTTGCCACCGCGGAGCTTTTTAACCACCTCGGCGACCTCCGCACCAGAGATTGGAGAGCCCGATCCAAAGTCCCCAGGCTCCGCTTCCTCAGTGGAAGACGTGCCAGTAGGATTGAGGAGGTCTTCGAAGTATTCCGCCCACCGACTCACAACATCCCGAGTTGAGGTCAACAGCACGCCATCCCCACCATAAATGGTGTTGGTCGCGTACCGCTTTCCCCCCCTGAGACGCCGGATGGTGGACCAGAATCGCCTCGAAGCCGTACGGAAGTCATTCTCCATGGCCTCTCCGAACTCCTCCCACGCCCGAGTTTTTGCCTCAGCAACCACCCGAGCCGCATGCCGCTTGGACTGCCGGTACCTATCTGCTGCTTCCGGGGTCCCACAGGCCAAAAAGGCCCAATAGGACTCCTTCTTCAGCTTGACAGCATCCCTCACCGCCGGTGTCCACCACCGGGTTCGAGGGTTGCCACCACGACAGGCACCAACAACCTTGCGGCCACAACTCCGATAAGCTGCCTCGACAATAGAGGCGCGAAACATGGCCCACTCGGGCTCAATGTCCCCCGCCTCCCTCGGAACGTGTTCAAAGCTCTCCCGGAGGTGGGAGTTAAAGCTCCGTCTTACGGGAGACTCTGCCAGACGTTCCCAACAGACCCTCACAATACGTTTGGGTCTGCCAGGTCTGACCGGCATCCTCCCCCACCATCGGAGCCAACTCACCACCAGGTAGTGGTCAGTTGACAGCTCCGCCCCTCTCTTCACCCGAGTGTCCAGGACATGCGGCCGCAGATCAGATGAGACGACAACAAAGTCGATCATTGAACTACGACCTAGGGTGTCCTGGTGCCAAGAGCACATATGGACACCCTTATGCCTGAACATGGTGTTCGTTATGGACAATCCATGACGAGCACAGAAGTCCAACAACAGAACACCACTCGGGTTCAGATCAGGGGGGCCGTTCCTCCCAACCACACCCCTCCAGGTCTCACTGTGAGATACATGGAAACATTATTTGCCTAACTCCCTTTCAGAAGAACAGCAAGGCTTGAAGTGAGATGGGTGATATGCATTCATTCCATCAAAGACCAGTTTTTCG